>JAUUDY010351146.1:0-11537 GCA_032361765.1 Panulirus inflatus
GTTTCAAAAAATTCCATATAAAGATTACTTAGTACAGGTGAAAGAGGGTTACCCATTGCCATACCAAATTTTTGAGCCTAATAATCTCCATTGAATTGAAATACAGTCTTTTATACACAATTTTATCAGTTAAATGAAAACAGACTTTGAAACAGGTAAATGAATATCATCCAAAACATCAAAAACATCCTTGCTAAGTCTCTTCGTTGTATATCAACTGTTATATTTCTCGTGGACTCATAGGAATATATATATTCCGTTATGAACAATACATGAAACAAAGTAGCAACTACAATTCTTATCTATGTTAAATTAGGTAAGGGTGTGGATCGTTATCTACGTTTAATTAGATTTTTTTTTTTAAAGTTTCGAGTATTATTATGCTTGTTTAATTATTGGGATAATCTGATAATATGTAAATTTTAATCACATTCAAGTAAGGACGATTGATAATACAGGTCTGAAAAGCAACAGTTTACATCTAAGCAAAATCACTGTTCACCTTTAAGTAACAAGATGACGGTAGCTTAAACCCGATTGGTTCTTGCCACAGGATGGCGCCAATCATCTCCTCCTGCACAATTAAGGCCACCGGACACCCCATGTTCCTGCACTTTGCTGTTTGCTGAACTGATTGGCAAGTGGCTATACCCCTGCTAGAGTATGTATAATCGACAAGGAACGCTGGGTACAGGGTGAGCCAATGGTAAGACAGCATTAAACTTTGTCTACATAAATTCAAACTACGATTAGTGATCCACGATATCTGTTCTCGAAATACCCAAATCTTATTCAGTATATTACCAAACTGCCCTTTAGCAAGTTTTACGTATCAATGCTGTTTCCATATAAAACTAAATCAGTTCCCTAATTGCAGCCGGAAAGAGGTAAGGTAACAAGTCCACCCAGGGGAGCCGAGGTTTCCTGCTTATATCACCCTACGAGGCTGGGTAGCCTCATTACAACAAAATTAACACATGAAAAAGATGAATGGATGCACTCTATGTACTGTGAGTATATGAGAATGAGAAATAGATCGATAGAGTTACAGTACCTGTAATATCACTAAATCTTCGTCCAGCTGAACCAACGATGTTGATGGCTCCAATTTCTTGCTGGCCAGACCTACGGCGGATGGTTCTTTTTTTAATTTCAAAGTTATTCGTATATATGTTAAAACAAGATAATTGACATTCTATCAAAAAGATATCATCTTTAAGTTATTTCAATATTAAAGAATATATGTGATTTCCTGTATCTCGGCAAAATAATAGGATTACCCATGATGCACTAGCGATTTGTAAATACCCGGGAATTTGGCGTCCATTAAGCGGGTAGGTAGGTCCTCCTTGTCGACAATGCGGATTTACGTTTGAATCAGCTTAAATGGTGATTGTAAGTGCCAATCGTTTGCTCCGACAAACAGATACTTAATACTGGAATTCGAGACACTGTGTTTTATAGCTGTAGACTCGTGTTCGCAGTGAAATTATTGGAATATAGTTATGATTGGTACACGTGATCGTTGAAAAGTTTTGCATACTGACTGTCCTGACGCTCGGCTGGGGGACCTTGATAGTCTGCCCTTGCATCAGTTACCATGGAATTGACCCTAGTCTCATATCATTGATTCTGTATCTCAAAAATGATGCAAATTAAGTTTGGAAGAAAGTACTTACATGGTATGTTCACTGGCTTAAGTGACTGAGACTTTCCGTGCTACTGGAAAACATTGTAATTTCTTATAATTCATGTTAAGAATATTTGTTTCTTTAGTGTTTGTTGGAAACTCCAAGTAGATAATTTTGCTGGAAATAATGTGTTTTTCAGGGATAGCATAAACATGGTGGTATTGAATACTTAAAATAAGGCGCACGTATTCGAAATGAGATTTTGACGAAAGTGGTGCCATTAGATTCCTTAATGTGTTGATATAGAGTGTAGGTTTGCAGTCGTAGAACCACCCACTCCACAATTTTTAAGTCCGGACAAAGTAGGCAGGACTTTAAATTAGGGGAATTTGTCGGGTAAAAACATTGTACCTAGACAGCTTGACTGTAACGAATTGATTGATAACACGAACGTCAAAATATGTCAAGTAGAACGAAGGACGCCTACATTGTCCACTACAAGGAAACTTGTCTAGAGTTCCAAGCGTGGATAATATCATGTACTAATACCCTCCTCAGAATTATGCCATACATACTAACGTTCGAGTCCAACGGCATCCAAGTTTTTCTGATATGTTTGGTGAATTCAGATATCTACTAAGATACAGAGTTTGAATTACTACACACTGGGATCTCTTCCACACAGGGTCAGATTTTTATATGTTATTGTAAATCAGAACTTGCTGTTTAATTCTCAAAACCAAATAAAAGTATTGCGTCGTTTAGTAGCGTACGTCTCTTCAGTGATGATGGAATTTAAACCACGTCACATGTATTGCATGAAAAAATTATCTTTATATCTTAATTGATTGATATATAACATTACGATTATCAAATCACGTTTTCCCTTGCCCTCAAAATCTTACCATTAACGAGATATTTAATATCGAAAGATAGTTTTTGAATGAAAATAGAAAATCCTTTTTCTCTAAATAATTCTTACGTGTGTTAACATCGATTCCATAAGAGAAGAACAGATAAACTCGAGACAACATATGTTCTCTTTCAGTTGTATGACCAACGTTCATGTGCTCAATCAAGCTATATATTGCATACTTTAGCTGTCAATACGATTCTCGACTTATCGTCTAGAAATACACATATGGTATGATTTAAGTTCACCTACACAAAGTGGAGAGCATTTTTTTTCCAATTTTAACGTAAAAATGTTTTGTGCACTTTTAAAGAATTCTCTCGATAAAGTGTATTTGTTTATTTCTGAACTGGTCGTGGATGGATTGCTTATCATTGTTGTTTCAGCTTGATGTCGCTAAGGTAATATTTAGATCACTTGATATGAATGGATTCACAGACATAATTATCTTGTTAATGTTCGTAGTTAATTCTTGCATTGATGATCATGATTTATTATTAATCATTTCCGTTAGAATTTCGTACTTTGTCATTGTGTCTAAAGAACATTTTCAGCTTTTTGACGTTATTCGAGTGAGAGATTATAAGAAAATTGACCAAAAATGATTATAGTTTCATGTTTCGCATATAATTAGTATTGGTATTTCAGTTAGGGATTCCCATAGCGACGACGATTTTAAACATACTTAGATTTAACAGACGCATACAATAAGAACGTGCTTATAGAAGCGGTGGAAAAGCTTAGGTCCCCTTTCTCCCAAAACACAGACGGTGTGCGTGACTAATTTCAGCTGAGCGTTTTATCTGTTCGCTGCATTTTACCATTTCAGACATGCACGAAGTTTCGTGGAGAAACCCTTAAAAAGATTGACGGGGTTCATTCTAGCTCGGGATTTAGAGAATCACCCTTTTATCTTGCTCAGCATCTCATTTTACCCCTGTATCTTGATGAAATCATTTATATAACTCGTTTTGGGTGGGAGAGCAGTGTAATCGGTTTTTGTTTGTCGGTCTGTAGTGTTTGAAGGGTCACGTATATTAACAATCATGTCTAGGTGATTAGCAACTGAACCGATGATTATGTCAAAAGAATTGTTTGAAACATTATTAGAGCAATGCAGGCATTAGACATGTACCTCTTTACAACATATTCACAGGGCAACGGTACTCTTGTGTTAACACATTTTTTTTTATGATTCTTGTGAGGATAAAAAGAGGTCCAGCTCACTGCGTTATTTCAAGAGAATTTCTTCATTTTCTGATTAGTCCTGCCACGTCAACATTTTTTTTTCCATTCCCTGCTAACTTCTTGCAAGCATTAACCCACGAGCAGTAGTACGAGTGAATCATTGTCCTTGTCCTTATTCAAAATACTGCATAATGTGAATTTTTTATTTAAATCTGTATGTCCATCATTAAACTTTTGTTTCTTGTCAGAACCAATTTATCCCGTGCAGATCTTAGGCTTTTCAAGTTATTGCACGCAAACTTCTGTTTCCCTTCAATTCACATTTGGTACACTCTTATTCTTTCTTTCGTTTTAAATGTTGCCCTTTTCTCCATTCTTCTTGTGGCTTCCTTGTCAATTTCTATTCAAACATGTCTGTTTTCTCTTTGTGAATCATTTCAAAATATTTTTCGGTCCGCATCTTTTACTTCTTACCGGCACTTAAGAAAAAAAAAAAAAAATCACGTTCTCATTTTGCCTTTCCGGCTTACAGACAAAGGCTGTTTTGTCGGGTTTGCTTCGAGAGCCAAAACGCCCAATGAAAAATCTGTTTCCACTCGGTGGACACAAAGGAAAGAGGACGTGCTCAGGAAATTAGATCACAACACTCAAGATTTTATTTTGATGTGTCTGAAAAGTTTGGTCGTCCCACTTTCTACACTAGGTTGTCACACTAAGTTAGGATGCCGTACGGAAGGGTTTAAGTCGTACTTATTTATGCAGTCGGATTTCGGAATAAGTCGTCAGTTTTATGTAGCCATAGGTTAGGTCGTTGTGCCCCTGTTACGTAGTCATAATGAGGGTTTAGGTCGACGCCGTCCTAGAGACTAGTCCATTGTACTCAGTGAATTACGCTATATTGTCGTTCTGTAGAGGCTAGATCGTCGAGCTCAGGTCGTTAAATAATGGGGGGGGGGGGTCCTTTTGATAAGGTTCAGTCTTATTTTGAAGGTCTGCCGTCGTACTTTGAGGAACGCTAGGAAAAAGGGGGTTACGGTGTCCCTCGTTTGACCATAGCGCTACTACTTAACAGTTGTTCTCGTCGAAGTAAACTACAATTTGTCGTCGAGAACGGGTGTTACATCGTCGCAGCCAAGGAGCTTTGTCGACTTTACGTTATCGGAAACTAAAGGAACACGTCCATGTAAACAAGGAACTAAGTAGTCAGCTCGTACCTTTCCGGTTAGGTCATAAAGAGTTACGTTTTTGTCCTCAAAGATTAGTACGCAGGTAGGCAGAAAATTGTAACCAGAGGATTACATTTTGTAATAGAGATTAATCCGTCTTATTGTACCTGAGCTTGCATAAGTGTTCTGAGAAGTTAATTTTTTGTCCAATAGATGGCCTATTACCGTGCACAATGGGTTACAACGTTAAACACAGGGTTCTCTTGTACACAAGGGGTCACAGTGTGCAGAAAGATTTACGTCTCTATGTAAGGGATTACGTCCGTACACAAGGAATTAGTACGTACTACAAATGAGGTTCGTCGTAGAAAGGAATTAGTACGTACTACAAATGAGGTTACATCGTCGTAGAAAATGGACTTCGCAGCTGTACCCCCGAGATTATTTGGGTGTAAGCAATGCCCTTTATCTCCGGACCCACGGGTTTTTGTCATGGTACAGAAGCGCATATAGTACCACACTCTCAAGGACTCAGATGTCGCTCTGAGTACGTTAGATTATCTCAGAATTAAACTGATAACTTGTGACCCCCTCTGCACCGAGTGAAAGCGTTCCAATAGAGAGTTTTGTTAGTTTTGTGACAAAGGGACACAACGCACAATACAATTATCGTGCATTCAAGGCGTCATTTTTTGAAATAATGAAGAGCTGCTGACAAGCTTCGTAAATACTTAGAACGAGAGAAAATACTATTTTGTTTATACTAAGGTCATTACCTAGTCTTGTGAGCACTGTGATAAGACCCTTGAGCACCAAGGTACACCTATATTACAGCCTTAAGTTAAGGCTTAGGTTTAAGACCATCGCACCCGAGTCGTTCTTAAGGATTGAATATTTAGAATGATGTGGAGATTAAGATAAACGACCAATAATAATGATTTAATCATTTTTTATGTGATTAAATTGAGAAAAACTAGCTTTTTTTTCTTTACAGCCCCTCTTATGGGGCTCTTCCAGCTTCGAGGCTGTGTCCCAGTCAGTAGCAAGGAAATGTTGATATCTTGGAGCGGAAAATGATAATGCAAGAAAGCGCAAATTATAGATACTAGCAATGGTAACACCATATGTGATGAATTTGTCCGATATTGATATTAGAATTGACAATTTCCGACTTATTTTAATTGTAATGTTGATGAAGACTAGACAACGAAGTTTTTGAAAAACGGAAATTAATGTTAAGAGTGAAAAGAATGTTAAGATAGTCTGAAATTCTGGGAAATTTTAAGATGAGTAGATTGCAAATATGATTGGGGTGGGGAGGGGGGGACCGAGGATATGAAAGATTTTTAGTATAGATATTAGACAGTATACAGTGACAGTAGAAAATGAAAGTCGTGTTTTAACCTTACTCTCATTCATTAAGGTTGATCACAGATGGCATTGATGGATGAGGCTGATTGTGCAACATCTGCTCTTAAGAGTAGACGTTTATGAATTGCTGTTATCTGCTTTGAAGTTAACACTTTGTTTATCATGCACATCTGCTGTAGGATGGTCTGCTGGATCCCTGTGTTGTGGCGGCACAGGTTAAGGGTAAAAAAGAACTGTGGCGCGCCTGTGTAGGGCACAGGTCGGAAAGCTGTGCGCTTTCTCCCAGTTTCGCTCTGAGTGGGAGGCACGGTGGACGCGTAGCGCAATGGCTGAACCGGGAATAAGTGACGCTAACGCAGTACACATGAGTGAAGCTGCGTTATCAAAACCTGTGTCTAATGGTGAAAAGGTGAGTCATAGATTAATTTTTGCTTGTGTGGTAGGAGAGAAATAGAGAGTTTAAATGGTTTAATGACCAGATTCCACTGAAAGGTTGCGGTGTACTGCCGATTCTTGTAAAGCCAAGCTGCGAAGCACGGGACTGAACTGTCTCGAATTTTTTAACATGTATACCTCGTTTTTTTATACATTTCCTCCAATTGAAGGTAGTTCATAGCCATCTGACAGTCTTTGATGGTGTTTCAAGATCTATTTTACCTCATATTGTAAAGAAATACTAAGAATGATGCATCGTTTGTTTGTTTATATCCACCAGCTGACTCTTACGCTGGGAGATCAGCTGATCGGGACTTGGTATTAAAGAAACGCAGTTATCTTTTTATATGTATTTGCCATTTACCTAGAGTATGTATGTAGAAAGACTTGATCAGTAAGAACTGTCGTTACAAGGAAGTTCCCGCCCTTATCAGATTTGCATACCAGGACAAATATTTGTGAGTGCTGGCGTTGGTGAACTTCCTGCAGCCAAGGTTAGAAGGAAAAATGAAGCACATGATTTGGATACTTTTTAGATGAAAGGGATCATAGTTAGATTTCTAGTTTACTATTTCTTGAGAGGATACTACTGTTCCACTTTATGTAATTGGCAGAGACTGCCTTTACAGATATCCTTGAAAATTATTTTGGGATCTTTCAGTTTAATGAACAGACTCCAGTGCCAATTCTGGTACTCTTTGCAGGGTAAAATTAGTCTCGGACATACAGCGAATTCCATAATGCGCTCTATGTCCAGAACTGTAATAATGACAATACCACAGACCAAACTTAACCAAACCCAACCAAGACTTAAAATCCCAAAATTCACTGGATGTCCATAATACCCTTTGCAGCTGTATAAACTGAGAATCAGTAATATGAATGACTTTAATTATATAGTTCCTGTCTTTGATTATAAAAGTCATGTCTTTAATCTTAGAGTAGCAGAGCTGGAAGTATTTCAGCATATTGGGGTTTCATAGATCCTATGGGAGATATTACATGTGGAATGAAGATTCGTAGTAGTGAAAAAAGATTAGCTTTCATTTAGTATGAATTAGAATATTTTTTAGGAAGTGAACAGAACAGTGTAATTAGATGGAATGATTGTTTTAGGTACACTATTATGGAGGACATTGATATTTTTTGTCATAGATAATTGAAACAGTGCTGAATGGTAAACTTTGAAATCAATTTCTCTATGTTGTTCCTTGAGTGATTTCATGAAATAGATGAAGTGTTGAATAATGCAAAAGATGGTGCTTTCACTCACTAAAGTGTATTTGTAAAGGTATGTGTTCAGAGCTGAGTTGCTTTTGTAAGAATTTGGCTGCTCATTAAGGAGCAGGAGTGAATTAAAGACCACATAGTCGTTGTTGTTTATGTAGTGTTTAAAATTTTAATTAATAAAGCTAATAAGGAAGACTAATTCTGTGTTGTAAATCTGCTTAGTACAGAATAGGAAAATTTAGCCGGGACTAACAAAGAAAGAATGTTTATTGATTAGATAATTGTTTCAACTAATCATTTGACATACTGATTATGGGACAAGTCGTCTTTGATCCGTTGTTACTTAATGAATCCAGTCTCATTAAAGAATCAATGGTAGGAGAGACATTGGACACCATTAATCATATGGTAATGTTTAATGCAGAACATGGCTACGAGATTAAAAAATAAAGATCCAGATTTTGTAAATGGGGGTATTGTCTAAGTAGGGATTTAGATACAGGTGCCTTAGAAATGTGGGATAGATGTAAGGATATGATGATCAGTATTTTGGGGTCAATAGTTGGTTGTGTGGGCTTAAGACCTATTAATTGCCGGGGTCACTAAGGCCATCTGCGTCAAGCTACATCGACTAACTGAAAAATTTTTAATAACACTTTCCTCAGGTGTTGAGGATTATTCTAAGATTGCATACCCTATCCTTGTGACACATGCATGTTGATACGAAAGTATTTGATGATGACAAAATCAGGAAATGTAGAAGCATCAACAGACATTACACATTTGGAACAGTGGTTAACCCAGAACAGATTGTCTGTATCTCTATGGAAGCCTTCAGTTATGAGTGGACATTTGCTCGCACAGCACAAAATACCAGTTATACTGTGCATCACATACTTTATACTTTACTCTTGACATTTACTTCCCACATTAGTCACATCAATAGAAAAGCAACACAAACTAAATGTCCTTAAAACACTAACTGGTACTAGATTTGGACAAGAAAAAGGATCACTGAACATCTTTAACAAACAATTCAGCTCAACGTTGTGCCTCACCTTCCTGGTCTGCCTCCATCTCAAAAGCAACTATAACAGAGCTGAAAACCACACAGAATAGTGCACACATCACAAAACCTTATGACCTGTTATCCAGACTGGTAGATATAGCTAGCTTTCTTAGTAAAGGAGCCTCATAAGGATAGAAGGGACTTCTGAGAGAGTGGGTACATACATATATACATACGCACATACATCCTGGGGTAAACCAGGGAAACTTCTGTGGGTCCTGGTTGTGGATAGGGAGTTCTGGTTTTGGTACATAACATGACAGCTAGAGTGGATTTGAGCAGTTGCAGCCTTTCTTTGTCTGTTCTTGGTACTACCCTGCTGAAGCGGGAAACAACAATCATGTTTGAAAAAAGTTCATACAAACATACTTCTTACCTCAGGAGTACCTGTTCTCTTGATGAGGCTTCTGCAGCACTTAGGAAGCTATCCATGTCTGTGTGCAGAGATTATAGAGTGATTGAGTCATAAGTCCTTGGTGTCTTCATTGTTACAGTTGCATCATGGGTGTTTGTAGCTTGTAAGTATGGGTGTGTCTAGAGTGTAGATTGGAAAGTGTAACTTGTGTTTGTCTTGGTTTTAAGGACAACTATTTGAGCTTTTTCTTGCATGTTGGCAGTAATCTTGAATGGACTAGACAGCGAATTTAGGGAGTTTATATCTAGCAAATCAGGTTTTTGATGATCAAAATGAACTTTTTATCAAAGCTCGTATGTTTTTCTTAATTCTGAAAGTCGTGTATTGGCTTTTTGTAGAATGTGATGGTTGATATCATTAAAGTGGATGGGGATGTGAAGCTTTAATGGGGTTATAAGTAAAAAGTAGGTTGGACATCCAATTACAGGTTTAGCATCCCTAATCCGAAAATCCTAAATTCGGAATTTTTTTGAGTGGTATCATACATTACAAGTTACTCAAAACACATTATTTTTACAATGTATTAGTGGTATTTTTTTAAGTACTTATGTATGAATAAGAGTAAGGAAATGATTGCTATCAGTAGCATATAAGAGCATTGTCAGTAGTGAAGATGATGCCAACCACCACATGTCCACAGGGGCAGCTGAAGTTGTGACACCTTACCTTTTGATGGTTCAGTGTTACACAAACTTTGTTTCATGTACAAAATTATTTGAAATATTGTACACATTGTCTTCAGGCTATGGGTGTAAGTTGTATATGAAACAAATGGATTTTGTATTTTGACTTCGTCACATCCGCTAGATGTCTCGTAATGTACATGCAAATATTCCAAAATCCGAATAACTTCTGTTCCCAGATACTTCAGATAAGGGATGCTCAAGGATATATTTCAAGCTTTTCTAGGCATGGTTAGGTTAGCTGAGGAATTGTAGGTTATGCATCATTTAAAGTTTGATTGATTGTACTATTTAACAACATCACAGATTAAAGATATGAATTTAAAGGAAGGTAAGTGATTTTGGACCATGAAATACTGATATACTTCAAATTTTAAGTATGTAGCATCATGCATTATGCAAGAAATTTTATCAGAATCTGAATAGAAAATGCTGATGACAATTTGTCATTTACTTTAGTTTCTCAAAGATTTCCTTTTAAAAATGTTTGTTTCTGTAAGCACAGAAAAAATATATATTTTATTTCACAGAAATGACTAATCATATCATGTGTAGAAAAGATAGGTTTATGTACAAGGATTTTCTTAGTAGGAGGATGACCTACAAGATATAATTGATTGATGTAGTGAAGTTTGTATTTTAAGGTTTGATAATTATTTAATGAAATAGTTACTAGGTTTATATTATTATTTTGTACTTACTTAAGCTCTGTCTCCTGCGTTAGCGGGTAGCACAAGGAAACAGACAAGGAATGGCCCAGCCCACCCACATACACATGAATATACATACTATATACATATACTTATTATTATTTACTTATTTATCATTTATTTATTATTCTTAACTGCTGTCTCCCGCGTTAGCAAGGTAGCGCAAGGAAACAGACGAGAAATGGCCCAACCCACCCACATACACATGTATATGCATAAACACCCATACACGTACTTGTACACACATTTACATTTCAACATATACATACTCAGACATCTACATATATACACATGTACATATCCATACTTGCTACCTTCATCCATTCCCGTTGCAACACAGGAAATAGCATTCCATCCCAGCGAGCAGTGCCAGGAACAGACAAAAAAGGCCACATTTTTTCACACTTGGTCTTTAGCTGTCATGTGTAATGCACCAAAACCACAGCTCCCTTTCCTCATCCAGCCCCACAAAACTGTCCATGGTTTACCCCAGATGCTTCACATACCCTGGTTCTATCCATTGAAAGTACGTCAACCCGGTATACCACATCGTTCTAATTCAGTCTGTTCCTTGCACGACTTTCACCCACCTGGAAGTTGAGTCCCCGATTGTTCCAAATCTTTTAACTCCATCCTTCCACCTCCAATTTGGCCTCCCACTTCTCCACGTTCCCTCCACCTATGACATATATTCTCTTTGTCAATCTTTCCTCACTCATTCTCTCC
>JAUUDY010351478.1:0-11532 GCA_032361765.1 Panulirus inflatus
AGGAATAGAGTGAATTGGAACGATGTGGTATGCCATGGTCGACGTGCTCTTAATGGGCTGAACCAGGGCATATGAAGCGTCTGAGATAAACCATGGAAAGGTCTGTGGGTCCTGGATGTGGTTTCGGTGCATTACACATGACAGCTAGAGACTGAGCGTGAACAAATGTGACCCTTTTGCCTGTTTTCCTGGTGCTACCTCGTTGAAGCAGGGGTAGCGATGCAGTTTCCTATGGGGCAGGGTAGCAACAGGAATGAATGGAGGCAAGCAAATATGTACATGTGAATATATGTATATTGAAAGCACATTGACCCTGGTGTACCACATCGTTCTAATTCTTTCTATTCCTTGCATGCCTCTCACCCTCCTGTATGTTCAGGCCCTGATCGCTCTAAATCCTTTTCACTCCATCCTTCCACTTCCAATAATCCTATTTATGATTACCTTATGGCCTATTTCTATAGGAGTCCAGGACCTCTTTCTATAGGCTCCTGCAGCCGAAGGCTGTCTTACTTCCAGTAGCAGAGAAATGTAGTCTCCTTTGGAGTGGTAAGTTCCTTGACAAGATTGTACTCCCAAAGGTGACCTGTCAATCACGTTGTGGGAAGTTCTTTGATGAGACCACTCCCTACAATACAGTCTTGCCAAAGGTAATTTTTCACTCATGGTGTAACCTCAAGCAGGCAGTCTGGTAACACCTATGTATATGTGTACATATTATAAATAAGTTTCACTGTTAGAGGGACCTTACAGGAAACACAATAGAGACCTTATCACCAAAAACCCATGTAAGGAAGACTGTGAAAAAGAAGCTATATTTTTCTTTATCAAAACCACTTAAAGTGCATAGGCATGAAATGTTTAGAAGGATATACATATATAATCAAATCAAGCTAGATCATTTTTTTTTCTCCCAATTTGAAGAAATACATAAATGTGATGGAAAAGGCCTAATGGATTGTAGTGAATATGATACAACAGATGAATGGAATAAGTTATCCAGTGGAAAGTGAATCCTTCCCATCTCGCCCACTTTGGAGGAAAGTAGGATCAGGGAAGACATAAGAACAATCATAAATTCCTAGGGGAACAAAATCTTAACAGGAACCAATTGTTTGGAGTCAGAGGTGAATGAAATCAAGAAAAGATGACATACTAGGAAGCTAAGCAAGCAAAGCATCAGGAACAATATGAGGAAATACCTCTTCCTCAACAAAATAGTGGACATGTGCAATAAAGTAAGCAAGGATGAAAAATAGATAGCACTGGGATTCCAACTACTGTATGACACATATATAGCCAACATACATATAACTAGGTACTAAAGCATTTCACTGACAATAAAATCTAAGTTATGTATTGCATAAGCTATCTGATGAGGTAATTAAGCTACCACTAATTCATTTACTAACCTATCTTGTGACCTGTCAAATCACACTTTACTGTGACCACCATTCCCAGTATTATGACAAGCACCAAAATATCACTTGCAAACCTTTAGTGTGTGAATTATTATCAAAAACTTTATCTAAATCAACAAAAGATGGAAAAGGTTAATTATGCTTACAGATACCAGAAAGAAACACACTAAATAAATCTTATTCAGATTCTTTTCAGTCCATCTGCTCATATCCTACAAAGTAATACTGTCACTGAAGACTGACAATGTTACAAGATATTATATAAGTAGACCACTAAAGCATACATAAAAATCCAATAACTTTTTACAGTTTATTACAAACTTTAATTATCTATGAATACATGTTTCAATTAATATTTTAAGATATGAATAAAATTGATTAAAGAAATCTGAATTCCTACCAGACAGTTCTTAAACACTTATCCTGAAATCTTAAGCATATTCAATAACAAGCATTTTTCAATGAACAATCCTGACAACATGGTGAATAAAAATTATATATTAAATAGGAAACAGTAATCATTAGTAATGTATTAATTTTCACAAAAATAACTTGTACTTCAAAGTTCATAAAGCAACATATAGTCACTAAGCATGATGAATGACAACAGTCCTAACCTAAACATTACAAAACATTATGCATAAAGATCTTATGAGATTGTCTGGTATGGTTTTACTGTCAGGAAAATCTTACTGCCCTACACAAACAATTATAATAATGTCATTACCTTTCATGGAAAGGATTTTTTGGCTAATAATAAGTAAAATAAAATTTGTTGGGAACACTTGGTCACTTTGATGTGAAAATCAAAATTTTCTAGACTCAGAGCTACTTAAAAATATTCTGTTATGTGCAGTAGATCAGCTGGCTTCTGTTGCCCATAGAAGCAGCACTGTGAAATTTCTTTATAAACAGTAGATTTCCTGTGCTAATTTTTAATTCTGTATTTTCAAGCTTCTCTATTTCTACTTACATCTTCGGGTATCACTCATTTACTTAATGCCCACAACCATATAAAAAATTCTTCGGTAAACATTATGAGTACCACTGCAGGATTTTAGATGAACATGATTGGGAACTGTTAAATGCCAAAATGTTTGGAGAACAGTCTGCATGAAAGAGTCTGCTTTGTGAAAAATGTCATTCACAAATAATAAAAAATATAATAGCATTTATGATAATTCATGCTCCATTAAAAGAATTATTTTTTCAAACATTATAATCTTTCATATGAGACATTTTAGCAGCTTATTCATGCCATTTACCATAAATAACAGTCATTATCTACATCATGCTCAACTACTGAATCTAAAGATATGAATCACCAAAAGTAATCTGATACAATTATCTAGGTAGCACAATATGCATCAAGTTTCCTTCAATACTTTGTAGTTTTAGGCAGATGAAGTCTCAACCGAACATATACATGAGTAATTTGATTCATATATGAGCAAGAAAAGAGTTTCTTCATCTGTAGCTGTTTAACCCTTCACTACAACTATCAGTTGTTGTCAAAGATATCTAACTCATTACATTAATTTTGTTTTGCCTTTTAGATGGTTCATAAGTTTTTATATAATGCATCTCGGCTGTAGCTTACTAATAGCCTCATATATGTTACAATACATCTAGTTAAGAATGAATAATGCATCCTTTATATGAATCACAATGTGGAAATAAACTGAAGTATTTGTACAACCTGTAAGTTCAGTATTCATGTGTAAGAGAAAATGTGATTATAAACTGCTGGTTCCTCAAACAGCCTTACTAATCAATAAACAAGTGTCTCTACATTTCAAAAGCTTCTACTATAAAACAGTGTTGTAATGTACTGACATCCAAGGTAGCCTGGGCTGGGGCTTTGGAACTGATCTGTTTTTACAGAAAACAACTCACATCTAAATTCACCTGAATACAGCATCAAATTCATTTTTCAAATTTCAGTTATTGGTGTATCAAACTTATACTGATTCTATTTATAATGTTCCTGTCATGCTGCCTTCACTCTAAATTTCTAAAACTTCAAGCTTGCATGTTTTAGTTTTGCTATCACAAATCAGGAGCATAGAAAAGACAAGAAAAACAGACAAGAAAGGAAAGTCAAAGAGTTTGCCAAAACTTAATATTGAATTTAGATTGTCACTTTTACCATAAAAAATCAGCAGTATTGTAGACATGAAATGTATGTTTTGAAAACCATTCATCTCTAAGGTGGTGTCCAGCATACTTATAATGATATTTGCAATGAAGGCTGGACTAAAGCATAGTGCTCACCATTTACTTAGTAACTTGTATGTTGGAGGGAGAAACTGAGAGGGAGAGTGCTTAATTGCCCATGTCACCTTGGCTACTATAAAAACAAAAATGTTATCTTTCCAGTGCATATTAATGGCAGCATTCTAGTTTAAAATTTTGACTGGCAGTGACCTACACAGTCAGTTGATACTGGCTCAGATGGTACAACAGATCCCAGAGTATGCTATCTGAAAGCTCCCCTGTGAAATCTGTGGCCTTTAGCTCATGAAGCTGCAAAAACTGTTAGCAACAAGTTGTATTTAGATCTCTGCCTGTGTCACACCCAAACTCATCAAATAAAAAGATACAGATTCTTTGATGGAAGTGATTTAAAAGTGCAGATGCAACAGCAAAAGCAACAGTCAAAGAAATTTTTTGTAACGTCACTGAAAATGTGAGAGCACCAATAACAAGACAGCATTTCAAATCTACAAAATGATTAGCATTTTTGCCTTGGCAAGTCATTGAGGTCATTATCAATGAATGCACTAAATATGAAGCTGAATAGGGTGATACCATTTCTGGAGATGAGATGTACAATTGTTTTGCATATGAAGATAATTCGTCAAATAAATCAGGGTGATGGGTCTTAATACACAGACTCATATAAATGATACAGAATGGAATTTTTCCTTAACATCTGTATTCTTCTGACAATGCTGGTGACCGTAGCTGTAACTGAGAGGTATTACAGTATATTTAAGTTTATCAACAATCATTTAAGAAGTACCATGCTCAAGGAGAGTTGGCGAGAAGAGTTGTTTTTCATGTTGTTACTGATTTCTTTGTTGCCATAAACACTTTTTCTCACTCTTGTTTAATCTTCATTTCCATTTAAGATTTTATCTCATTTCACAGTGAAAAAGTAAACCTTTCATCCCTATGAATTCATTCCCACTTTCCCTATTTTTGGTATATTCAGATAATTCTTCTTTCCTTTATTTCCGTGGAAGAACTAGACTGTTCTTTGAAAAGACAAAATTCTAGAAATACATGGAGCATGGGCAATCTAAATCAAGAAGAATGGAGTGGAATATTTCAAGAAAAAGAAGAAAAAAGGACATGGAAGAGGACAAGAGGATTGTGATGGGAAAGAAAAGAAATCAAAGATACCACAAAAGGGCTTATGATTTCTCTTCCTTTATATCAAGGTCTTGATGAAAAATATATTACTTTATACATCTCTAAATACCATATTAAGCTGGTAAATATTTCTAGGCATCAAACATGGATCTTCCAGTCTTGTTTAGTTAAGAAAAAATAATAATACAATTGGTTAAATTTTCAACATATATCCAGAGCAGAATATTAAACATACTTCATGATAAATGAAGAAGGAATACATAATCAAAGTCTGCTACGTGATTACGAAGACAAACAACTATATCTTCTATCCTTTGCTGATTTCCATCTATTACATTCTAAAGCCTACTAAGTGTGAGGGAACTGAATTTCCTCTCTAACTAAAATGTGTCTTTCATACTCAAGCAAACTGTTCCAATGTTCCAGCAAACTTACAAAGATAGACCACATTCTCATAAAAGTGATTTTGTTCAGTAGCATTAGGCAAAATGTTGAACTTAACAAATATATAATGCAGAAATATCCTTCAAAACTCTGATAAAGGCAATACTGATTAAAAAAAGATAAGAAATACTTCTAACAAACATATCACAGAATTTCCAAATTAGAAATCTTGAAAAAGTGAGCATTTCCCAACAAGGTCGTCATTACACATTAATGCTGGTTTTACCAAAATCATGACCATAAGAATATCTATCTTTTGTCAGTTTAATGGACACATAAAAACAATAGTAAAATATTCTCTGGAAGTACAAATACCTGTAAATGCTTCTCATAAAAAAAACGTGCATCAGGTTTTATTTGTAGAAAAAATCAAATCTTATTACTTTCTTAGGGTGGAATTATCTTCCCTCTAGTAGCATGATACTGTCTTAGAATGCAGGTGACATAATTCGTTTGCTGCCTCAGTTCTCCCATGGTATTCAGAGTGGAGAGATTCAATTTTTTCTTGCTGTATTTGTGTTTAATGATATTTTTCCTAAATCTGTTTCAGGGGATATTTCGCCTCTTTCAGTAACTGGCCATGAATTCAAAGTTGTCCCAGAAAGAAAAGGCCCATACTATTGCTTGGAAGCAAGAAAATGTGTCTACACATGAGATTTGAAGACATACTGGCAGACCAAGCACACCATCTAGATACTTTTTCCTTTCTTCCTTTTCATGTCAGCTCTCTCTAAAAAGCTGGATCTGGTTAAACTTGTTAAGCCAGTAAGGCAACTGGTAACCTGATGGGCATGTGTTTTTTTCCACCTCAAGGTTATTAGTTGCCTTATTGGTCTTCCTAGATCAACCAAACCCAATTTTTTGAGAAGCAATGACATAACAAAGAAAAAAGTGTCTAGATGGTGATGACAGCCCTGCCATTATATCTTGAAAGTTTACTTGTAGGTACAATTCATTACTTCCAAGCAAGAATACATGTCTTTTCCTTTCAAAACAATTTCTTAGGACCCATGGTTAGTTACTGGTAAAGGAAAAATATCACCCAGAACAGAAATAATGAAACCATTGCTTAACATATGGACAGTGAGCAAAAGCTGCATCACTCCACTTTCAGTACCAATATCTGGGGTTACAAAGCTTACAATCTAAATTCTAAGACAGCACCATGCTACCAGACACAATATTACCACCATAAGTCAGTAATAGGATTCGTTTCACAAATACAACCTGACACATGAAAGCCTTACTTTAAACAATAATCTTCAGAGTTTTTGTGGAGACTGTACAACAACATTTTCTCAAAGATATTTGTAGATCTTAATTTGTGCGAGCAGTGCTGTTCTCATTTTCATTATCAACAAAACGACGGTCTTGTAGAATAACTGTCTGATCTTTACTGACAGTGGCTGGTAACTGTTGTGGCTGGAACAGATCAGATACATACTGAGACTGTAAAAGAAAAGAACTTTCTATTAGAGTTTTACATGTTTACATAGGAAAATGTATCTCCACTCACATGTACTATTTATGCATTCTAATTATATCATTAATGTTGCACAAATAAAAAATTTGTTAAAACACACATCATGAAAAGTCACCTGCAAATTATGAGAAAAATAAACACTGCTGTTTGTGCTTAGGCTGCAAAGGTAGACTTTTTTTTATGGACAATTCTTCCTCAATCTACAGTCATGAATAGGAAAACATATGAAAAATCTTCCTATATGATTTCCTCACAAGTAAACTTCCATACATTAACGTGCATATGACAATTTCCATGTAACCTTATTCAAAACATAATTTACCTTTCTACTTGTTTACATGGTATATTTCCTGAATGCTTGTTGGTATAAGCAAATCCTGTATTTTTGTTTTTGAACAGTTCTGTGTGCACAAAAACCTTTGAAGGTAAGATGAAATATGAAGAAGAAGGACATATGTGAGTGCACAAACACCTCAGGAAGTAAGATGATTTATGAAGAAGCAGGACATGCTCAGATCTAACGGACCGAATAGCATTTCTCTTTTTGTACCTTAGGAGTGCGCTAATACCCTAGACAAGCTGCTAGGAATGTTATGTATGATCTTGCTCTAAAAAAGAAGTGTTCCACTGGAATGAAAAATATATTGAAGTGCCAATATATATACAGTACACCACTGATATTCCAGCACTCTTGGTTCCAAAGCCTTGCCAGATTAACCATTTTGCCGGACCAACAGTGGTCATGTAATAATAATTCATCAACACACCTCTAACCCACTAATCATGCAACTCCCATGAGTTTAAAGTATACCATGGACTGCTAGAAATTTAAATTAAACAAATATTAAATGTTTGAGCACCCTAAGATGGTAATTCTGTCCTTAGATTGTTTGAATCCTGTGGGGGACTTCTTCATTTTCAGTTGTTAGTGTTTTCCTAAGTGTGCATCGCCAGAATAATGCAGTTTCGTCTGCATTATACACATGCTCAGGACTGAGGTGCTCGTCAGCTACGAGTTTCGCAAATTCATCTACATACTTGGCAGCTCCTTCGTGGTTTGCAGACTGCTTTCCTCTGCACTCTTTATTCATTGAAATTCCATGATGCTTCTCGAATCTTTGAAGCCATCCTTCACTAAAGTTACGCTCATGTTGTAAATTAAGTTCTTTATGGAACAACTTAGCATGGTCCATTATCATGCTACCTGATAAGTTCACTGCGACACTAATCATTCCATCATCAATCGATTGTGCTTAGTACTCTTACCATCTTTCATAGTTTTTCTAATCATCATTTGCTTCTTTGAGTCGCTGTCTGCATAGAATTTCAAAATCATCTCCCTTTGCTTCTTTATATTATAAACAGTTGATGAACCAATAATGTATATGTCACACAGCTTATGCACCACGGTCCATTTTTTCAACAGTTCTACTTTATCTTGGATCGATAGGGACTGGTGTTTACGTCTGACACCATGATTGACACTCATATGTCTTAGAAGCCATAGCTAGGGTTAAATCTAAGCAAAAAAGGTAAGAATCTCACAGAATTGCGGTATCACCACCAACAAGTGCAGTATAAAGAATGTAAATAAGCACACCCTACATGCAATGTCATTTGTGGCCGCCTAGTAAACTCGTCTGGTGGCCAAGGTAATTTCAAGTTCCCTCATGTAATTCTGTCCAGACTAAAGGAGGTGCCGAACCATCAGCTGCCGGAAATTCTGTGGTGTACCTGTATATATAAAAAAAAAAAGGCAAGAAGGATGTAGTGCTGCACTACAAACCAATGTCGTTAACCCTCTATATGCTCTCAGTATCAGTAAAAGGTGTCCTGCCTCACAATTTTTACAAAATAGTCACTTCAATAGCCATAGCCATTTAATTCCAACACATTATATACATTTTAATCACAGTGCAACATAAAGGCTTTTCAATCAAGGCTAATTACCACCATTTAAAGCCACAGCGTATCCAGTGAACCGATGCATTATGCTACACTTTCAGTTTCCTCTACTCTGCTTAAAGGCTGGAGTCTTCCCCTAATGTCATACTGAAAATAAGATAATTTTTATTAAAAATTATTCTTATTTGTAGAAAGATCCTCTGATTTTCAAAAATTATTCTTATTTGTAGAAAGATCCTCTGATTTGCATCCATTGTTTCCTTGCAAATAAGATAACATTTTATCCATTGAAGGTTACTTTCCATTATTCCTGCATGGTCATCCAGCTTCTTAAATCAGCTCTCCATGCAGTACAGTGTCAAATGTTTTCTGGCAGTCCAAATACAAACAATCTAAGTTCAAATCCAGATACAAACAATTCTGCCTTCCCTTTTTTCTCAGACAAAACTCATTCTCTTGTAGAAATCTAAGAGGTTTCTTATACACAACCTCCTTTCCATACAATTGTGCTGTCTCTCAAGTAACTTCCCTTCTATAGGATGTTGATTGGCTCTCTAGTTATTTTTTCCAGAACCTCACAGACCACAATCATCAGTGAGATCAGTCTGTGGTTCAATACCTGTTCCTGGTCTCTGTGCTTATAGACAGGTATAATGCTTACCCTCTTCCATTCCCCTGGCACTCTGCCTTTCTGTAGTGACATCCTGAACAATATTTCAAGATGTTTATCTGGTGAGTCTATACACATCTTAAACACATACGGTAAAAATGCATTAGGAACATAAGCCTTGTGTGGGTCAATACCTTCTAGTATTCTGTTTTATGTCTTTTCTACACATCTTAATGTTTTCTAAAACCTCCTCATTCCTTCTCACAGATGTTGGGGATAAAATGTCTTCAATTGCAAATATACTTTTGAACTTGTTACTCAGTACCTGGTATAGCCTTACACGTTCCTGAACATTTCTTCCCTCTGAATCCCTTAACCTGATTAGCTACTCTTAAACTGACAAATGACTCCTGATGAATTTACAAAAGTTTTGGATTTTCACCTAACTTGTCCACAATGCTCTTTCAATCTTTTTCTTATTCCTTCATACTTTTCCTGCTACATTCAATTCTTGCTCTCTTGTACCTTGCAAATGCTGGCTAGCTGGAGTGCTGTCTACATCTTTGCCACCTCAAGGCTTCGCTGCTTTTTAACATTTCATTAAACCTCTGTCTCATAATGCCCTCTGTACTTGAGGCTAAATCCTCTGTAAACCTTTTCTCTCACCTCACGCTTTCTACAAATCTCAATGTTTTCTTAAACCTATTCCACTCCCCATCTTACTGGTGTTGGGGCTATGTATAAAATCTATCACCGCTAAATCACTTCTGAATATGTTATTCAGAATCTTACATATCCCTCAATCTCTTAGTCTTATAAGCTGCTATAAAACTGACTATTTACTTCTAATGATTTAAGTAAAAGTTTAGGGTTTCTTCTACCTTATCCACAATATTCCTTTCAAAGTTTCTTTGTTCCTCCTTTCTAATCCTGCTACCCTCATCCCTTATTTTCTTATACCTTCCAAGAGCTGGCTATCTGCCAGTTTCGTCTTTATCTCCAATACTGCATACCTCAAGCTCCTCTACTTTTTGATATCTTTTATAAAACATTTCCTCCCTCCTTTTTAACATTCACTCCATATTTAAGGCTAAATCACTCATGTTCCTGCTCCACTTTTAAATTTCACTGAACCTCTCACCACAATGCCCTGATTCCTGGCTACTGATTTCCATTTTCCAATCTTTTATTTTTCTTTCTGTGCTTGACTTCCATTTCACATGTTAGTGAGGTAGCATCAAGAACAGACAAAGGAAGGCTGCAAATGTTCACATCCATTCTCTAGCTGTTGTCTGTAATGCTCCCTATCCACAACCTGGCCCTACAGACCTTACCCTAGTTTACCCCAAATGCTTCACATGCCCTGGTTCAGTCCACTGACAGCAAGTCAACCCCAGTGTACCACATGGTTCCAATTCAATATATCCCATGCAAGCCATTGGCCCCCCTACATTTTCAGGCCTCAGTCACCCAAAATCTTTCTCACTCCATCCTTCCATCTCCAATCCGGTTTCCCCGTTCTCCTTGCTCTCTCAACTTCTGACACATATATCCTCTTTGCCAACTTTTTCTCACTCATTCTTTCCATATGTCCAGAACATTTCAACACACCCTCTTCTGCTCTTTCAACCATACCCCTTTTCATTACCACACATCTCTCTTACCCTTTCATTACTTACTCGATCAAACCATCTCACACAACATACTGTCTTTAAACACTTCATTTCCAACACATTCACCCTCCTCTGCACAGTTTTATCTATAGCCCATGCCTAGCATCCATATAATATTATTGGTACTACTAATCCTTCAAACATACCCATTTTTGCTCTCCCAGATAAAAATCACTCGACAAATTTTTCAGTACTAACAGAAGCTTTGCCACCTACACCAACCCTCTGACTCACTATGGTTCCACTTGCTGCCATGTCCACTTCCAGGTATCTAAAACACTTGATGTCCTCCAATCTTTCTCCATTCAAACTCATATCCCAACTAACCTGTCCCTTGACTCTGCCAAACCTACTAACAGGTACACCACCGATTTTCCGGCACTCTTGGTTCCAACGCCTTGCTAGATTAACCATTTTGCCAGACATTTACGCTAAACTTCCTCCTTTCACACACACTTCCAAACTCAGTCACCAACTTCTACAGTTTCTCATTCCAATCTGCCACCAGTGCTGCATAAACAGGAAACAAAAACTGACTCACTTCACAAGTCCACTCATCCCCTATAAAAAGCACAATTGACCCTTTCTCCAAGACAATTGCATTCACCTGCCTCACCA
>JAUUDY010352030.1:0-20296 GCA_032361765.1 Panulirus inflatus
GGTGAGGATATTCCCTCAAAGGCCCAGTCCTCTGTTCTTAACGCTACCTCACTAACGCGGGAAATGGCGAATAGTATAAAAGAAAAAGAAAAATATATATATGTATATGTATATGGGACAGTCTCAGCTGGTGTTGCATTTGTGGAAAACCTTTTGAAGAATAAAAAGAATGATCAAGTGAGTGACTGACT
Source organism: Panulirus inflatus (assembly GCA_032361765.1). Lineage (NCBI taxonomy): Eukaryota > Metazoa > Arthropoda > Malacostraca > Decapoda > Palinuridae > Panulirus > Panulirus inflatus. The sequence continues at coordinate 192 of JAUUDY010352030.1, forward strand.
TGACCTGGTTAATGAAGGTGCCACATTTACTGCAGGTAAGGTGAACTGTATATTTAGAAATTGGTAAGCTAAATTAGATCTCTTATTTTCAGGAAAAGTTGATCAGTAAAGATGATGATGTGGGTGATGATGAAGAAGACTTCTTCCTCAAGTAAGTGTTCATATTAAGAAAACCATGTGTTGTTGATTGGGGTGATTATGAGTTTTATATTTAACTTGAATTCTGTTGGTTAATTTTTGGGTATGCTTAGGTTTTGCGTGTAGTAGTGTGGGTTTGGCAGGGTCCATTCAGATTATAGCTTAAGAGTTTAGATAATCTTTTCATCATTAGAACCAGCAGCTCCATGACAATACTTGAACTAAAGGATAGCATGTATGAATAGTGAAATTGTATATTTATATTGGATTAAGCCTTTTTCTTTTGTATTGAGTTATTTGCTAGAACTGTATCAAAATGTTGAACATGAACACCATTTTGACCTGTCCACTGTAAGAGTTGGATGAAATTAAGCAGGTATAACAGTTTTTCTGTAGAGTGTGTGTAAATAATGCCAGTTTCGTTTAATAGTTCACATACATAATGTGCATGAAAATTGGAAGAGGGTAAAATTTTATCATACGCAGCTGATAAATGCCTATGCAAACCAGCCTAGATAAGGAATGCTAGTGATAAGCAGTAATACTAGTTATATTCTGTATCATGTGCATGATGTGCATAAAGACTATGAAGGTAAAGTGATATGATTGTATGCTAAGGGTACGAAAATTAGCAAAAGTCCATATATATATAAGGGATTTCTCCAAGCAGTTGAAATTTTTACCACAACATCACGGCTTTTGAATCGCCTGATTTTGCATCATCTACCTTTACTTTTAAAACTGCTGCTTATAGTGATGCTTTAGTTAATTCATCAATTTCTGATTTATATATGACATGATTAGATAGACTTAGGTTTTTAAGAAAAGTCAGAACTCTCTGTACACAGAAAAACTTTGCAGTCAATACAGAAGTGGCAGTTTTTCAGTTGGATTTATTACTTCAGACAGTCAAACAGGTACTAAAGTTATAATATTGACAAAATGATGTTATTTCAGTGAGTATTTTAAGAGCTAGGGATGTTACATACTTCATGAAATTTCTCTTGTACCTCAGTTCTTTAATACTGAAATACAAAGTATTTCTATATAATTCCAGAGGACCTTCCAGTAAAAAGACTGTACGGTTTGCCTCCGATAAGTTAAAGGAGTAAGTATTGTATTGATTTTTTATATGTTTTATTGACTTATTTTAATGGAGATGTTTTGAATATAAAAGTTTTGTAGTAGATCAGCAAATGATTATTTTTCAGACCAGAAAAATAAGATGTGACTTAGACAAGACTCCACATTTAGATAATCTAATATCCAAATGTAGAGTCTTTCACCACTGACTACATCTCAGTGAATATAAAAATTAGCATATTTGAGTTTGCTTTACAAGTCTTCAGTTTTCATATGTAAAAAATAATGCTTTTGTAACAATAATCTTCATGCTTCATTGGTCAAATCTGAAATGGGAGCAAGATTTTGCACTCTTATTTTCATGCTGTAGAAATGAACTTGGTAAACTTTTAAGTGTTATTTGCCTTGAAATGTGAATGAAAAAGCAAGGAGAATAAGAGTCAAGATGTTAAAGAATGAGTTGGTGGATGAAAGAGAATTTGGAGGAAGAAACATAATCTTTTCCAAAAATGATAATGATAAGGGGGCATACACTGTGAAGTATAATGTTGAAAAATGAATAGATAGATAAGCAGTACTTGTGAATAAAAAGAAAGCAAATAGGGATCTCATGAACAGGTTGAATAGAAATTCAGTGAAAAGTAATGAACAGCTTTAGAGAGAGATGAATTAGCACAAACAGCTTTGTGAATAGAAAGAGTATTAGACAAGTCTGGAAGACTGCATATGACAATGGATGATATTTGAAAGATGTGGAGAGAGTATTTTAAGAAAATGATTGAAGGTTATTGTCTCATGTATCGGTGCAGTAGGATTAGAGTTAAGGAAGATGTACTATATGTATAGGATAGAAGAAAACATCATAGAGGAGGAGGTGAAGAGAGCAGCAATGCACCAGAAAATACAAGCAGGGGAATATGTATGGAGTGGGAAATAAGGTGTTGACAAGTGACAAGTGGAAGTGAAGTAGTATTTGGAGGTTAACCAGTGGTTGATCAGATGGAAATCAGTCATTGAAGCATGGAAAAGTACCCATATCTCTGATAATAGGACAAAGGAGGTGAGACTTGTTTTATTATGTATATATTAAAGAGAGTACAAATGATTGAAAGAATTACATTGGAATTAGTCCTGTTAATATAAACCTTTGGTTGGATTATAATGACCATTAAAAGATTATTAAACCTATTGCATATCAGTAAAATAGATTTTATTAAGGGAAAAGGCTGTTTAAACTAGCTTGCTTTTTACTTGGGCAACTAATGGAGAAAGTTTTTGAGAAGAAAGAAAATATACAGCACTAATGAATTTAGGAAAGGCATATGGAAGTGTTTCAGAGGGAGGTAGATAGTGTGAGCAGAACAAATGAACAAATGGGATCAACAGTGAAGGGAGTAAATGGGGCATTGGTTACAGGCAAAGCAGAGGTGAAAAAGATAAAGAAATCTTAGCTGTAGGATTCTTAACATTCTCACCTTCATTAGCATCTGAACTGTGTATTGATACTCTACAACAGTGTAAGAGTGCAGATAGCTGAAGTTACTGATGTGATGCGTGACAATGTCGGGAGGCTACTGGAAAGAGGTGATCAACTGGATAACTTACAAGACAGATCAGAAGGTTTGGCTACCACATCTGACCAGTTCCGAAGCTCTGCCACTCGTCTTAGACGCAACATGTGGTGGCAGAATACACGTGCAAAGCTCTGCATTGGTGGTGTAGTTGCAGTCATCTTGCTTGTGATATTCAGTGAGTATAATTTTTGTTTGTGTGAAATGAAGTTCAATGTGGATGTAAAGAGTTGATTGCCAAGCATATTGAATTGAGATTATAATAGAAATACTTTATTTCTTTGTGCAGATGTTTTTGCTCAGCAACCAGTGACTGTTTTGAGAGCCTTTATTTGTGTGGTTTGTAGTTTTATCATGTTTGCTTCTGATGTGGTGGGTGACCAGGCAGGTGAGGTATAGTCTAGGGTAGAGCAGATGAACTTCATGTAGTGGATACTACAGGACTTTTTGTTGTCCAAGACTGGCTCCAGTGGGTATTCTGAGGGCATTTAGTGTGTTTTATCCTCTGTGATGATGTTTGTGGTGCAAGGAATAAATCTCATGTATATGTCATGTGTGATGGTTGTAGTTGTTTAGAATGGAGATGGCTGACCATTCAGGGTTATTGATGGGTACAGACTGGATTTGTCTCTGTTTGGAGTTGAGAGAGTGATTCTGGATTTCTTTAGGATGCAGACAACTGTTTTGAGTGAGCCAATGCCTAATTGTGTGATGTGACATGACTTGTTATTCAAGTAGTGTCATCAGGTCATCAGGGGTCTGCAGGAGGTGAGGGGAAGTCATCTAGATTTTGAAGAGGGTTGTTGAAAGAACTGCTTCCTGGGTTACCCAGTTGTGGAGTTTGAGGATATTGGAGGTGAAGCCTTTGTGAATGATTCTAGCTTAATAGCCAGCTGTGAAGCTGGTTTACCACTTTTATCATTTTTGTGGAGGCTGGTGTCAAGTATCTTTTGTGTGAGGATTTCAGTTGCGTGTCAAATGCTTAATTAGTGTGTAGTGGGATTGTGGTTGGTTGAAGCCATCCAGGCTATGTTAGGTGTGTGTGGTGGGTAGTAGTAGAGGGATTGGGTCTAAGGCCATGCTGTTTGAGCAAGATTGGAACATTATGCTTGGTTCTATTGTAGATCACTTTTTTTAGGAGTTTGGTTATTGGAGGGTTTCAGGGTAGGTATCATGCTGACAAGTTCCAGATGTTTGGGATTTAGTTGCATAGCCAGGAGTGTTGGAAGATATCTGCGAGTTCTTAGACTGCAATTGGGCCTTAGCATTGTATGTAGAAATTTGATATGTTGTCAGGGTCAGTTGCTAGGCATTCTTTAAGGTTTTAATTGCATTTTGAATGTCAGTGGGAATGAAGGGTGGGTCAGCAGTTATTTTGAGATGGGATTTGAGTACTCTGTTTAGAGGTGTAGTTGGTATGTGGCTAAATTTTTAGGAGTGTTTCAAAGTATATTTGCATTTTCATTGAAAGAGATGATTTTTTTCTTAAAATTAAAGTCAGACAGTACATAGAGAACTTTATCTTCATAAGGGGACGTTGATAAATATTGGTATTTGTAGTTGCCATGTACATTTGCAGTTTGATCTCAGAGTACAATAGATCATATACAGTATTGCTTGCCATTATATTTTGTAATTAGTGACCAAATAAAGCTGTAGATCTACATGAGAAGGAAGCATTCCTTTAGGTTAATGAAGTCCCACATTAGATTCGGCATATAACTAAGTAGAAATTTGAATAGCTTTCTGTTATTTCACTAGATCTTGATAGTGTAACAATCCCAACTAATGTCTTAAGGTATATGCACTCTAATGATTGTAGTAGACAAGTGCATGTCCAAAAAATGTGTGGAGTTAATTCTTTTAGTTAAGAAAACTTCTCTAAGCACAGCTGTTGTTTTTTAAATACACTGTACTGAGCTATTGATATTTAATATTTTATTGATTTCTCTTAACAGTTCCGGTGATAATCAAAATGAATTCATAGGCATCCAACTCATCAGGTGCATCTGAAAACTGTAAAAGAATCCTAGTCATTTGTACCACAGACCATATTTTAGAACAACATGAACATATTTTATCTTTAGTTTTAATTGGGATATGTCACCTGGCCCCTCTATCCAAAATGGGAAATATGCAATAGTTTAAAGAGAACTTTCTTTATGACCCAAGTTCTCTCACCGATGGTTTAATGTCATAGTTACAACCATTATGCAGCTCTGCTTGATGGTCTGTTACTCATTGTTAATCTTCTGTTACTGAAATGATTTTTCCAGTTTTAAGTAATTTCTTTCATATTCTTCACGCGTGTACTTATCTTCACTATCTCATGAACTGGAACTGTTCCCCCTTTTTTCACATGTAGTAGATTTCTTATAAAGCAGTTGGAAAGCGACTACTACACATTTTTCAACACTTGATACAATATGCAAAGTACATCACAAAATTTTGTTATTGCTGGGTCTCTGACACTAATATTTGGATGTACAGTGAACAAAATATTTGGAAAATCTAGAGGATACTTAAATAATTATTAGAAATATCAGTTTGATTTTAAAATATCAAATATATTTTTATATTTTACTTTTTTAGGTATGTCAGATATAGAAAAATTGTCAAAGGAATGATTGATTTATCAAATTTAATACGTTTCTTGATACAGTTGTGTTCTGTGGTTTTGTCACAACAAGATTAATGCCTTAATAGAGCATGAAAGCTGTATGCTGTTTAATACAGTAGAACCTCATTAGTTTGCATCCATTTGCAGTAAGGCCATTTCAGACTACCATGTTTTGTGATTTTTTTTGTATGTTATATACCTTTTTGCTTTTTCGGTGCAGATTTTCACTGAAGTTAGTAAATTCCTATCAGTTTTGGAAATAAGAATATTTAGCTTATACTGATGAAAAAAATAATAATCAAAAGCAGAAAATAAAAGATACAGTACAGTAAATCAGAAACTCAGCTTGAACTGCAGTATCCCTCTTTTACCTTGAATGTATGAATATTTCTGAAATGGCTTCAAATATTAAAAAGAATACCAAGATTGCATTAATCAAAGAAGAGTGCAAACTAGAGAGTTTCTTCTTTACTATATAATTGTAAGAGGTGAATATAATGATGTATTTGTGGTGATACCCTTCCATTTGTTGAAATAACCAAGGTAATGAAACCCTTGTATTTGTATGCATAAGCTAAGGCATACTGGTTAATTAACAAAAAGCCTTAATACTATGATAAAGAACATAGCTAAGGTTGAGTTTATTCTCAGTAAACTTTGATATCTATATGTATACCTGTAGTCAAACTTAACATGGGTTGATTCCAAGATACATAATTGAAGTTTGCTAGGAATAACAATATTACTAGTATGTCTTCTGTGTTTATATATGTAGAATAGATTAACTGGTGATTGCTTTCCTTTTACCTTCACACCCAAATGTGAAATTAGAGCAATAGTTTAACAAAGAAAAGATCACGTATTTTATTCTTTACTCTGGTATTTTTTGATATCAATATCTGAGCTTCTCCATTAGTTATGCAGAAATATCTTTTGATATGGTCTCTGACATGATGTATTTGATTAGAAACTGCATTTATTAGTGAATCTACAGACATTCACAACTAATTTATATTTCATTATTGTATATAGGTTTTTATTTTTTACATGGAAACAAATGTATAACAGTAACAACACAGTAACATTTGATCAGGCTTAATCTCATCATTGACTACAAAGGTAACCAGTTTGTACTTAAGGCATCTACTTCACTACTGTTGTAATATTAGTATGTACTGTATATAGTTTATCTATGTCAAGGAAACTTTAATGTATTTGTTGTTTTAAAGTCTTTATGGTTAGTTTATCAAAGAGAAATACTGTATTCAATATAAAGAATATATAATTTTCTATATACAAATCTAGATAGATTAATATTTGTTTGCAGCAGATATTTATCACAACATTTGCTTTTACAAAATCATTTGTAATCTTTCTCTAGTGTACATTCTACACATAGTCACTAAATTTCATTAGAAAAGTTTTAGTTATAGGTTCCTTCATTGTCAGACTAAATTTCATTAGAAAAGTTTTAGTTATAGGTTCCTTCATTGTCAAGAGTTTTAAACATGGTTTAGATGACTCACTGGTGTGTTCTCTTAAGTAATGGTAAATGATTTTTTGTTTTTAAGTCACTACACAGCCGTGGCAGTTTCACTTTAAGGAAGTGTTTCAAAGACTGCAGCTACAATAGCCATAGCAGCTTTACTTTAAGAAAGTGTTTCAAGGACTGTAGTTAACTCTGCAGTAAGAAAAAAAGCCTGCTGCTAATATTTTCTAGGAATCCCTCTTAACAGGTATAATTATTGCCCCATCTCAGGTTGACATGACCTTATGTTGTTCACTATCCATATGTAGGAAGATATGTAACCATGAAAATATTTTGTATTCTGTGTTTAGAAAGATATTCATGATATCCTGAGTAATACAGTGTTTGATGTAATTAATGGTTGATTTACATAGAGTAGAGCATTGAATTTTACCAAATGTGAATGGGGAAATCAGTGATGAAATAGTTTTTCGATAAAGGATGTTAGATGTGCTGAACATTACAGAGGATTTTGTTTTTATACCCCTGAAATCTTGCATTTTAAAGCTCAAAGAACAGTGATTTATATATGAATAGATTCATCTCTCTTAAATTAACGGTTGCAGTAATCCCAATTTTATTGTCTGTAGATTTTATAAACAAAGGTATAAAAATTTACTGATGAACAAAAAACAAAATCTCTTTAAAGTTTTCATTTTTCTATGAGTATTAAATCTGCAAGCAGTTTATAAGCTGAAAATCTTACAGTCAGATAGAATTATTTTGGCAAAGGTGCAATTCTGATTTAAGGCATTCATATGTATACCTCTCCTGTACTGAATTCTTTATTGTTTTCATTGTTTATTTACTTGGTGTAACCCTAATTTGGTATTGATTGGGTTTCAAAATACTATACATTCATCAGCTTTTGTATGAATTGTTTGAATCAAATACTCTTCCATTTTATCCTTTTATATAGATTATTAGAATTGCACAAAATTCTCTTTTTAACATAAGCTTTATGCCAGCAGTAAATTAGTGCACTTGAATTGCAATTAAACTTTAACCATTTCATTCTCAGTAATGATTTAGATTTCATTAAAAACTTTATAATTTAAGCTTATCTGAAGAAGTGTATGCAGGTTGTGAGTATCTTTACATCATTTCATTTATGGCTTTTAGCATAAAGAAAATTAAGTAATTTTTGTAAGTGTTCTTTTATTTTACAGAGCAGGTAGAATATAAAAAATCCAAACTGTAAACTCTCAGAGTCAGGCACATTCATGATTAATGCTGACTTAAGAATGTGGGTTTTGCTGTTACTGTTGACTTTGCTCTCACTGTCTGAATGATGGCAGTGAATGTATGTATATATTATACATAAACAACATTTACCGTTTGCATTAGGTAAACAGTGTACTCTGTTAAGGTTATGATATGTTCAGATCATAGTCTATGACTTCTTTCTGAAATCCAAAAAATTCCAGAGTCTGCACATTGTTTGTTCCCAAGGATTATGAACTTTTTATGTTCTACCTGTTTTACACATGAATTGCAAATGTACCTTAATTATCTTCATGTAGATGCTTTGGTGTTATAGCACGACTGTTTCTTTATTGTATATAGAAATACTTTCATAACTACTCTGAATATCAAGTTTCTTTGCTTACTGTTTTTTTTCAGTTATAGCAATCATTATGTGTATATACTACTATTTGAAATGCCTGTGCATATTTTAGGAAAATTATGTTACAGGTACTGTGTAATGTAACTGACATCAGAGGAGGTACTTAGTTGATTTCATAGACCTAGGATCCCTTTTCTGGGGCTCCTGCAGCTCTAAAGTTGCACTTCAGGCAGGAGCATACTATGGTGGGCTTCTTTGGAGCAGAAAAATGTTTCTCATGTAAAATGAAATTAGCAGTTGCAGTAATCCCAATTTTATTTTATGTAGATTTTATGAACAAAGGGCTAAAAGTTTCTACTCTCTGTCGATGATTATATAGTCTACTCAGAGGTGACTAACTTCTTGAGATGTTACCATATGCAGGTGGAGTCTAAGAACACATCATCTGTACAGTCACCTGTTCATGATGCTAATGTGGGAAATGGCAAATATGTGAAACACCTGGGGGTAAACCTTTGGTACCATCCTTTGGATTTGGCCAGCTTCCTGAATGCTGGAGAAGTATCGTAAAGATAGAGGGAAATCCTGGGGCTGGGAGTAGGTATGTACCTACTTCCTGCACTAGGAGTCCATTCTATCTCTATATAAGGCTCACTGTGCTCAGGGAGACAACCTCATTCACTGGCCAGGATCACAGGTTGTGTGTGCACCTGTGTGAGAAGGACCTAGGGCGGTTGAGTTATAATTAATTGGCATCTTCTTTGTAGTAGTTGCAGTGTGCACCTGAAGGATTTTTAGGATAAATTGAAACATTGTTTTCCAGTATTGCAGGAATGGGTGATGTTTAGTGCACAGATGGGAAGATGTAACCTATGTTTGTCTGGGTAGTATGGTATGGCTTCCAATGGGTTTATGTCTGATCAACTGAATTTTAAGACTATGTCTGATGGTGTGGATTTTAAGACTGAGTTGGGAGGGCAGTGAGTATATGTTTCGTTAGTGCTATAGCTGTTTTGGATGGGGGAATCTGTAAGCAGAGGTTGCTGAAGTGTGAGGCAGAGGTAAGGTTTTTATATCTAATTAGAAATTGGTGAATAATTATGAAGTGGTTTGGGTGCAAGAGGTGTAGTGCCAATTGAATACTAAACATGCTGAGATGGGATTGTTTCACTGAGTATGTGTGAAGTGTTTGTGGTTTCTAGGCAGCTGGTGATTGCTCCAAGTGCTTAGTTTTTTATTTTCCCAGACTGTTTGTTGTTTTCTGTTTAGTAAGGTAGTGCCTGGAACAGACAAATGGCCTCATGTGCTCACATTAACTCTCTAGATGTCATGTACAGTGCACTGAATCAGAGCCCTCCTATTCACATCCAAGACCTCACTGGTTCTTCACGATTGCTGCTTATGCCCTAGTTCAGCTGATTGACAGCCCAATGTATACCACATTGCTCTGTATCATGCATTTTTCACACCCTCTTGCATGTCCAGGCCTCAATCACTCAAAGCATTTTTCACTCAATCCTTCCATCTCATCCTCAGTCTATCCCACACTTCCTCTTGTTCCCTTCACTTCTGACACATATACCCTCTTAGTTATCCTCTCCCCACTCATCTCCATATGTCATAATAATTTCAGCCCACCCTCTTCTGCTCTCAGTCATGCTGTTCATACTAACCTCACCTCTCTTACCCTGTATGTTTACATGCACCAGACTTCCCCTGCTTGTGGTTATGCCATGAGTGAAACATCACACTTCACCCATGGCAAAGATGTATCACTGGAGAGCAGTCACATTGGAGAACTTCTCACCTCAGTGAATTTAGTCTTTTTCCTGATATCAGGTGAATGGCAGCCTTGAAGCTGTAGGAGCCCTGAGAGAGGGGGTCCTAGGATTATATAATAATGACCTTATAATCACATCACCCTAACACTATGCAAGCAACAACAGACATGCAACATTACATCACACAATTGGAACAGAGGCTTACCCACAACAGAATATCTGCATCTCCACAAAGGTCTTGGGTCAACTTTTTAAGTGCAGAGATATGAATCTGAGCTGCACCCTCCTGTCATTTTGAATAAACAGTAACTCCCAGTTAACAAAACTCCAACTGTTCTGGGCATCACACATGACCTTCGCTTCCAATACCACAAACACCAACATGAAAGCAACAAATAAAGTAAATATGCTCATAGCACTTACTGGTACTAGATGTGGAAATGAAAAAGAATCCTTTTGTTTACTCTACTGTACAGATAATGAATTTACTTTATCCTACCCCATGCCTCCCCTACTTGGTTGTCCATCCTCCTAAAAGCAAATACAACAGAGCTGCAAACCACACAGAACACAGCACTCAGAACAAACACTTGCTGCCTAGCAACCACAAGCACTCTACACTTACACAGAGACAATATAATCCAACATCATGCTTGGCATTCCTTTCTTTGTGACAGTACTAGACCCCTCATCCATCAGCCCCCAAGCAGAAGTAAAAGCTTACCCTTACTCACACTTTAGTAACCTATATTCACAGATCCTCCCTCCTCCAACAAATATAACTTTGACAAAACATATACACATCAAAATGAAATGTCAAGCACCAAACAGTTGCCCTCCCAACTGGTCTGAAATCACTTTCCCTCAGGCATTTATGAGTTACACTTTCCTGTTCATGCTCCAAACATTACCCATCCCTACAGCACTACAAACACTGATTCAACATATCTCAAGACTTTCCATGCCCCCAATGCAACTGCCACTATGAAGACACTGTACACTATCTGTTCAGTTGCCCTATATTTTTCCCCACAAAGACATGTGGGTTTCCTGAGAACTCTGTGGGAGCCCCATAAAAGACTGAATGGACTCTTGGGACAGGAGGTTTGCATGTGTCAATGTTTTCCTGAAATATGTTGGTATGGTGTGCAATGAAGGTTTAGTAGCAGCTTTACAACATGAACCAAATTTAAATCATTCTTCTTCCTAATTCTGTGATTTGTGTGGTATGTATTTGAAAGTAATAAAGAAAAAAAATGGAAAGAGTATCCTTGTCCTGAGAATCTGATTACTTTAGGATACCAAGTCTTCCCCAGAGATCACAGATTACACCATGATTCTTTCTTAAAAAGAGGTCTTGGGGTAATTATAAGTAATAAATACCTTTCCCTGGACCCCTTCTGAAAGGTTCCTTATGTTACACTAGGACCCTTTTCCTAGAGGCTTAAAGCTCCAGGGCAACTACAATCAGCAGAAGGGACAGGATGGACTCCTTTGAAGCAAGTTCTTTAATGAGACCATACTCTGTCTCTTCAACTGATGATGATACAGCCTTACCATAAGTGACTTTTCACTTATATATATATCTCCCTGAGGATAGGAGATACAGAACACTTCCCACATATTCCCTGTGTCTTAGAAGGTGACTAAAAGGGGTCAGCATAAAAAAACCTTCTCCCAAGGAAGTGGTCTTGTGAAGCACAGGCTTACTTATTCATACAGGAGAGAAGCCACACACTTTTCACATGAATATTTACAATACCAAAATGCCTTCTCACAAAAGACTGATTTAGTGAGGTATATGAGTACTCATACAAGAAAGAAGCCACATTATTGTTATACAATGCCAGAACTTTACCATGGAGAATTATTCAATAAAGCTAATGAATGTTCATACAAGAGAGAAGCCACATATATGTTCACAGAAATTTCTCCCAGAGAAGTACTGTAGTGAATCACATTACAATAGAAGATACAAGAAGGGTAAGTAGAACACAGAAGAAATTATTAGATAGATTGAGAGAAGTGATTGGGGCTTGGTATATTTCATGTGAAGATACCAAAGGAGTTGATTAGGGGCTGGATGCAGTGGAAGCATTTTGTGTATGGAGCTGATGTGAATGGAGAAGTTGGTTTCACTTGAGTTGACATAGTGAATAAGGAGAAAAAGTAAGGTATCCCAAGAGTGGATATTTATGTTTCATGTATGGTAAGATTTTGGTTAACACAGAAAACCATGAGTTCCCTGGTAAACCAAGGCTACCCTATCATCGAAGACAGCCAGAGAAACTGGATGAAACTCCTGAGAGCACCCACTGGTATGGATCACCCACTAACTACAGTGAAGCAGGGAATACATAAAAATTAATATCACATGTAATTTACACTTATGTTTACATTTACATTTAAATTTACACTTCAAGAACAGAATTCAAACAATACATAATTAATGTTTATCTGCTATGACAATGAGGAGTGTACCAAAATCCTCCTAACTTACAGGAAAAAGAATCTCTAAGCTTTCATCTGTTTTTGAGACTTCTTCAGGGTTAACAACAAAAGAACAGCACATAGTTATATTAAAAAATCTTAGCAAGCAAGAAGGCTCCTTGTCTGACCCACCAATACCTAAAGAACAAGGTTTTACACCAGACCCACCAATATCTGAAGAAACCCTGCCTCTGTCCTGAACTTACATGTGAAGTAAGATGCATGAAATAAAATATTTAAGACTGGGAAACAAATTTTATAGTTTAAAGGTGAATGTATTGAAGAGTGTTACGAAGAACCTTCTAAAAAAAAAAAAGGAATGCAAATTTGGAACAATATAGCCTCTGAAGTGTTACAGTTAGTGTTACTGACTACTAATTCACTGGCACACAGCTCACTTAGCTGTTCATCTTTCCTCTGTTTGAAAGATAAATGGGCAGCACCAACTTCAGTTGGAGTAAAGCACCACAGCTGTGACAGGCCTAGCTTGAAACTGGCTCAAGTTTACTCAAAGGTATCCATGTTCAGGGAAATGGCCCTCATTGTTGGGCCTATGAGCCTACTTGGGGTTGGTAATTTACTTTCTTCACTTCATAGCCACTAATCAAAACTTATCTTTTGGCTCTAAAACTCATTTTACATATGTGAGCAATTCAAGCTGGATCAAAAATGCACAGCAAATTGAGTTTACTTTCCAATACATGAGTTTTCTTCCCTATCTTATTGATTGTCAGTGAGTCTAATCAAAAACTTACAGGTCATGATTAAATCACTTTAGATTTTCTCAATATAAATAATTTGATCATGTTTTATACAGCCTGCCATCTTTTATAACACTCTCTGAAACTCTAGTTTCCTCAACAATGCAAGCAATTTCCTCTTTCAATTTCTGTGTTCCATAAGGATTTCAGTTGTTATCCAAGAACCCATTTTGCTCCATTTCTCCATGTCTTCTATAATGGTCAGCTAGAGTATTTTTGTGTGATGCTATAATAAGATATATGATTTACAAGGGGCAACATGTTGTCAAAGGGCAGAACGAAGGCATATGAAGCATCCGGGGTAAACCACAAAAAGGTATGTGAGGCCTGGTTGTGGATTGGGGCTGTGGTTTTTGTGCATTACAAATAATAGCTAGAGAATGGATGAGAGCAAATAAGGCCTTTTCTTCATCTGTTCCTAGTGTTACTTCGCTAACAAGGGAATTGGTGAACAAGTTTGAAAATATGATAATTTATGCCACTTAAACAAACTTTGTATGCAACCAGAATATAAGTTGCATTACCAGGTTGTTTTAAGACAACAGTGCACGTACAGTGCATCACAAATGTAAGATATTTTAGTCTAAAATCAAAAAAAATATAAAATCAGTATAATTTATTCCAATTAGCGTCCTAAATCACAGAAAACCAGTCCTCATCATCTTCATCACTAAAGAGGGGAGGCTGACAGGGTTGTGGAGACAATACCTGTAAATTAAGGTCATTAATTAACTTCTGAACACAGATTTTCTTAAGATCATCCGGGATAACTTCATAAATTCTTAAAACTTGTCTGTAAACTTTAAGCAAAAGGAAAAATACTAATCACTTCCTGAACATGGAAAATAATTACATAAGTGCTTTTGACATTTATAAATTCAATCTAAGTATTAAATGATTTCAACTTTAGTGGTATACTGAACCTATCTCAATAACTTGATATTTTTTTTTCTAGGTAATTCCTTTAGCTAATTGATAAGTTTTTAGTGAGGAACAGACAGGTATTGCTATAGTGAAAACCTCTAAAGTGTAATCTTATTTAAGACCCTCTCAAGAAGGTACATGTAAAGAGAAATTTGTTTACAAAATGAACAAGAATAGTACAAGAATACTTACAAAAAAGATTTGGAATCTCTGAATCAGATCTCATACTATGGAATACTATGAACTGATTTAATAAAATGAAGTTTACTTACCAATAAGAAATCTGCAATACCTAAATGAATTTCTGTACCAAGAATAGTACTTTAAAGCAGAAATATAGCACTCTTTCTTTTCTATCTATCAAATTTTATACCATGCAGTGGTATAAAACATAGTACTCTTTATTTTTCCTTAATCTCTGTCATCACCACTCCATTTCCAGGCACCTGCAGCCTGTAAAAATATTCAATCATGTCTTCAACCCATGCCCAGTGTCCTAAAGTGAAATGTGAGCTTCAACATTTCTGATGTTTGATATTAGAGATGCTTCTGCTTGAGGACCAGAAAAATCTCTGTAGAAGTGAAACAACACACTTTCCTTCTATGAAGATGTCCTTGACATTATGAAGAAGAGCTCTTTAGAGACTCTATGAAGAAATGAAAGCAGAGTGGGTTTCATGGAAAGGGAAGAACTTCATGGCTTGGTATGCTTTGTCCCTGATGCCAGAGACTTTA
Organism: Panulirus inflatus; assembly: GCA_032361765.1. Lineage (NCBI taxonomy): Eukaryota > Metazoa > Arthropoda > Malacostraca > Decapoda > Palinuridae > Panulirus > Panulirus inflatus. Next base: position 15,390 of record JAUUDY010352030.1, read on the forward strand.
TGGAGTGATCAAACCATGAAAGGGGACGAAAGAGCTATTAGAAGAAGGGTTGTAGGACTCCATCCTAGCCAAGATAACCTCTGTTGGATTGTCAGCAAAGCTAATGGCAGCCCAGCCAGCAAAGAAATACCAACCCAAGGGAAAGTCCAACCAAAAGTGGAGTAGCAATGATTACTGAGCTCTCTCATGATGCTACAGCTTGCAATATGATGGGACAGGGAGAGTTAGCATGCACAAATAGAAGTGTTAGAGTATATGTAAAGTGGGAGGGTTAGAAAAAAAAAAAGTTGCATGTCAGTCGAGTTGCCATGACAGTTGGGAAGTCATGCTGGGTGCTTAATTATTCATTCCAGTTATAACGGAAGGAAAAGGAAAGGGCCTCACCTCTACCGGGATCATCTAGTGTAGAGCCTAACTAATCCTTGTGGTGTACATTAAAATCTCCTGCATATAGGTTTTTAGCAAGGATGTGAGAAGAGAGCAATGCTTTATGGCAAAAGTCAGAAGTCAAAAAGGTGTACATGCTTGGAGGAATTGGGGAATATACTATTTTTCATATCATTCTATAACCTCAAGACCCCTTCTCTAAGGGTTCCTGCAGCTTCATGGCTGTGCTACAATCAGTGGCTGGGAAAGGATGAACTCTGAAGTTAGAAGTTCTAAGACAAGCTTGTACTCCAAAGATACAACATACTCGGGGTAATTTTTAACTCGCAGCACAATCACAAGCAGGTAGAGTCTGGTTATGCTGATATATGTAACACTGAAACAGTCATAGAGGGTAAAGAAATCTTAATCTAGACTGCTTCAAAACTGAGAGACTCAAGATCCACAAAGTAAGCAACAAGAATTTTTGTACTACATTAAGCACAACACCAGCCGAGAGGAAGAAATGAAGGAAACCTTTCTGCCCTTTTCTACTGGCAGCACCATTCCGATTCAGTGCTGAGGAACTGAGCAATTGTTGTATGTTCATGAATTTTCTTTTGAATAAAGACTGAGAAAAACATGAATAGGAAAGTGTGTGTTTTCTGCTGTCATGTTTCATATAAGATGGAGAGAGTGTGAGACTGTGGTATTAATGATAGTAACCCACACATAGTTAACACAAGGGAAAATTATGCTTAGTCTTTTGCATTAATGGTGGAGCTACTATATTGTAGTTTTACAAGTTTTTCCCCATCATCTTTGACCCAAATCAAACCTAGACTCAAGTCTTGGACAGGTTCTGGTCTGCCATTAGGATTGGGGAGGGTACAATGAAATTCAGTCAGTCACTGAGAGGGGTGAAATTTGACAAGTCATTATGGGGAAAATGAAATTAAGTGAGTCACAAACAGGCATAACTGGAACCCAAAGAAAAATTAAACAACAAATTTATTATGAAGCATCAACTTAGCACCAAGCTAGAACCAAGACAAAAATTATGCAGATCAATGATTAGAAAAGCGAATAAAGAGACATGAACAAACAAAACAAAAAATAAAACACAAGGATACCATACTTTGATACCGAGCCCAGAATAAAAGAAAACAGAAGTGCATCGGATTTATCAAACCCACATGTCTATACTACCCCTCCACCACTGTTCACCTAAAAGAAAATCCATGATTTCCCACAGCTGTAGCAAGGTTTCCAGAAATAGAGACAGGCATTAACTCCAAGATGAGTGACAATAAAGACTTTGTCTGTGCATGAGTTACCAATATTTTTTGAGAGATTCTGTATATGCTATCCTGCTTTAACCCTTAAAGGACCAAGCCTGGAAATTTTGGGGGGATCTCATGAAATGGGGTTCATCAATGTACCCAAACAATATTGAAGTCATCAATTATCAAGCAAAATCAAACATGGTCAGAGAAAAAGAAAAATCTGGTGTATTATCCATATTTTTTGCAATACAGATATTTAAATATGACACAACACATGAGCTCAGCTTATCATGTTTGTTGGCTTTTGCACTCATATATCTTTGTCTCTTTGCCACTGCCACCAATTTTTTAATTGATGCACAAAGTACTTTTCCCAGTGCTACTAATTCAACATAATTAGTGCCAAAAAAACTCTTGCTAAATAGCCACAAACTGATGTAGGGCATACACCAGTGCCATACTTTCCACCATAATATCATATAGGTAATTAAGACTCTAGGATTCTTTCATGAAGCTAATTGTAGTTACTTGTGACATAAGGCATCTATGCTTATCAGTGAAATGCACCTTCATTTTAAATAACACTAGGAAAAAGCACCCCACAGAGGTATGGCTTAGGTTCCCACAGGGTTAGGCATTGCACTATATGGATAACTATAACTCTAATATTTTTCTCAGTGCTAATCACATTTGCTTGTGACATAAGGCACCTCTACATATCAATAAAGTGTGCCTTCAAATTTAAATGAGGGCAGGAAGAAGCTATCTGTACAAGCACAGCTTGGGTCTCCATACCATAAAATATACAAGTATGGCCTGGGTTCTTTAGAGGTCAACTGCAGGATGAGACAACATGATACAGAGAAACAAAAAAATCTGACTAACTGCATGCATGGCCAAATTACTGATTTGATTATGTAAGCCATCCAGAGTTTATATAAAATAAAGTAATCAGATCTTGCTGAAATTCAAACTACTGTTAGAGGAGCCTTTTCCCAAGCTTCAACTGTGGTAAAACTTACCCTCTCTAAGGAGGAATCCCTTGAACTGTCGAAATTTTCAGAAGTTATCATCCTTACTTCTGTATTTTCTATGTCAACAACTGGGACTCTTGGTTTTTTGTCTTCAACAGATTTCACAGTTTCTTCTTTATTCCCTTTGACCTGAATTACTTTAAAAGCCTCATCTTTCTGTCCTTTACCTAGGCAATAAGTGGGGATTAATTTATGATTATCACTAATATTACTACAATCACAACTAGTATATGAGATTTGGAGGGTATGATTAACCAAACTAAAGTCAGTGGACTGGCACATGAATGGGATGCCATCAGTCCTGCTTTCTTTATCACAAAATGAATCCTTTCCTACTGTTTGTTCTGACACTTCACTTTTACATAATGTATTTTCCTCACCTGTATCCTCCCAGTGCGATGATTTTTCTTCATTTTCAACAATACTGTTTCCTTCTCTTGTGTCAGCCATTTTTTCTGGTTTTTCATTATCAATACATGGCTTTGTCATACCTATTCTAGTACTCTCAACTTCACATGAAACTTCATTCAAGTTTTCTCTATTACTTTCTGTTGCTTTGTCTTTTATAATGGAAGTTACTGCTGTTTGATTATCTTTCTTATCTTGTGATAATGATGAACCTTCTGCTACTGCACTTTTCCTTTCAAGTTCCTCCAGAACTTGTAAAGTTGTGTCCTGTAGATTATCAATAGTCATGAAAACACAAAATTTGTAGTAATCATTAACTGCAATTAATACGAAGTCAAATTATGCTATTACCTCATTCAGTAAGCAAACTTCATAATTGTAAAAGCAGCATGACAAAAAGCAGGAAATTCTAATCAAAACTGAGAAATCCTTCATCAGCATAAGGGAACTTATATCAATATCACAATAAACATTAAAGCTACAGACAATTCACTTAATACTAACATATAAAATAAATACCAAAGTCTTTGCTTAATCATTAAGGCCCATAGGTGGAAAACTTACCCAAGCTTTCAAGGCCAAAAGTAATGCAATATTTATCAAGAAAACAGATGTATCAAAGCATGAAATAAGATTATAAACATAGAGATATACTGCATAGCCATTCAATATAAATATGATGAAAAAATCTAAAATGTACCTATGTATCTATTCATAGCCTTTCATTTCATTCTATTCACATGAAGTGGGTTCAAAGCTTGCAGTCTCTCAGTTCACTTACACATCTCAAATTAAGTCTAATGAGTTATGGTGAGAAAAGTCTTCCAAGCTAATAAATATTACCTAACTGTTTACTTTGCAAACTGATTCAACAAGTGAGACTAACATTTCCACTTGCATTTCCATCCTTACACACAACATCCCTACTGTATAGAATCATAAATCAATCCCTTAGCACCCTAAAATACCAATCCTAGACAACTCATTACCTGCTTCTGTTAATTACTTTTGTGCTCTACCTCTCCTCATTGTACCTTCAACCAAAATATAAAACACCTTCACCATCCTCTTGTATATTCTAAATGGCTGTCAATCTTAAAAGCTTTCACCTCTGTCTTACAAATCTTATTCTCATTTCTTACTCTAACTTATCATGTACATCCAACTATTCTGCTATATTGAGCTTTTATTTACTGGGCTCTGTACAGATGAGAGAAATAAAAAAAATAACTGCAATATAAACAAAAGGAACAATTACCCGTATAACATTTAGAAGGGTCTGTATGACATCAGACCCTGAGTATGTCCCTTCATCCAGAAATTGTGACTTGAGAGTGCGGAACATGGTGTTCATAACCTTTTTCACAGTGCCTATGATTTCCTCTGGAGTTGCATTGGAATGGCTTGAAGCTGCTTTCTTCAACTTCTGGACAGTCTCTTCTAATATGGTTTTTTCAGCTGCTAGCTTCTGAAGCTGTAACTATAAATGTTTACTTCAAAATATCTAATAAAGAATAGACTAACAAAACTCATCTTTTACACTTAAACAGTACTGATAAAGCAGAGTTCTGAAATTTGACACTTCCTTCTGTATTTGGGCAACAAGTGAAACAAAGACAAAAATGGTTATAGACTGCCCAAGTAACAGCTAACATAAATCCAATTAAACATGATTTCATACTACCAAAGAGAGTTGTCAACTTAAAACCTACCAGCTTCTGGTTGATTACAAATCATGACACAAGCTGACTTGAATCCTCCAATCTAGACACTCAAGTGTCTTGCCTATCTAGAAGTTAACTCCATACATCTC
>JAUUDY010352141.1:0-11529 GCA_032361765.1 Panulirus inflatus
CTCAACGTATACATATATATATACACACAGACATATACACATGTACATACTTCATACTGTCTGCCCTTATTCATTCCTGTCGCCACCCCGCCACACATGTAATTGCAGCCCCCTCCCCTGTGTTAGCGAGGTAGCGTTAAGAACAGAGGACCGAGCCTTTGAGGGAATATCCTCTCTTGGCCCCCTTCTCTGTTCCTTCTTTTGCAAAATTAAAAACGAGAGGGGAGATTTTTTTCCAGCCCCCGCTCCCTTCTCTTTTATTCGCCTTCTACGACATGCAGGGAATATGTGGGAAGTATTCTTGCTTCCCTATCCCCAGGGATAATATATATAGGAATGGTTAGATAACTCCATTCAGTGTTTAAAGTCAAAACACCAGTTGGCTGGGGGACTAGCGGGCCAGGATGAACCAAAGGTACATCTTCCATTGCAGCACTTGTAGTGAAATGATCACATAGTACCATCAAGGACGTGCTAGACCGTGTAAAAATGGTCGATATAAGGACATTCAACAATCTAGAGCTTCAATATTTGTTTAAAAGATCCATGATATACTTCACATGTTATTTGCATCTGGTGGTGGATCTTCACCAGTAACCTGTTGCATGTATCTGTGGCCAAAGTCTTACCCTTGACGGGACAATATGACAGTTTTGAGGTCTCTTGTTGTGTATTCCTGAGGTGTGTCGAGTTACACAATGAGGGTCGGTGTTTGATGTTTCATTAAGCCCTCGGTGCGTTGTGACCCTCCCGAGTAACATCATTATTCATATTTCATCAAGATAATTCTTAATCAAATTTACTCGAAGCACCGAAGTTGTAATAAAAATTTGACATAGAATATAGGTCTAAATGAATGTTCTCTCTGGCCCCTTTTTCATATCCAACTACTATTATCTTCACTCACGATTCCGGTTCAAAGATGGTGTTTGTGCTTATTCCAACATAACACACTTGTTGCACGCCTCAAGGACCTTGAATCCCCAAACTTTGATGTTATGTCTCCCAACTATCACACTTCCTTTGTTTTGCCTACTGCTCTCCTAATTGTACAAATTATATATCTTTCTTCGACTATCTAAACTCCTGCCATGAGACTGTGGCATCCTCTCACCCGCAAGCCGAGATCCTCTTCTTCGGGGATTTCAACGTTCACCGTAGGGAATGGTTGAATTTCTCCCATACGGATAGTGGTGGGACTGAAACCCCTCACGTTCTCCATTCTCAAATAATTCATCTCTCACCCTACCTATATTCCTGACCGCTGTGACTACTCTCCTAATATTCTGGATTTGTCTTTTTACCTCTAGTCCATTCCGCTGTAAGTGCACAATCTCCTGAAATTCCCTGGAATTATACATCTACCTTGTCATGTTTACATCAGTCACTATGTGAGCGTGTCTCTTCAGCGTAGAGATTTGAGGGAGGCCAGGTGCGTTCTGTTAGTCAGTCGCAGATAACCCGGCCATTATGCCCAGTTCACCCGCAGGATTACTTCCGAGTAGTCGCCAGTGCATAGTACACTGGGGCACACAAGGATGAGAGTACTGGTCAGGCTGGAGGCAACAGAAGGTGCAACATGGCGAGGCTCCTCAGACGGACGACCTAACAGTAAACCTGGTGGGAGGTGTTGCCACTTATACACCAGACCTTCAGGGGAAAATGTATAGAAACCGAGGGCTGTGGACACGGGCTCTGGGTGTGATCTCTGCAGTCCACTCTTGCACAACATATGATGCACAACAGACTGGCTGCTGACTGCGGCAAGAACTGTAAAGATGTATGTTATATACGGAGAAAGTTATCAGCGTAAAGGTGCGAGACATTCACTGAAAATCTATCTTCGTATACCTTCATCAAGTAAAGGGAAATACAATGTATGGTAATGAAATGACGAACAAGCTCAAAAGATTAGAAATGACAAGATGAGCAAATTAGGTTTATAATTAGGCGCGGGAGTCCAGACCAGAGTTGTGCTATGAAGATGAAAATTGTTAAAGTCCTTGAAAAGTTAATGTTTGTGTTGCCTTGTTGCTGTGAAAGCTTTTTTTCTTTTTAGAGAGAGCGAAGAAATGAGTCATGTATTGTGTGGCAGGTGCATGATGGGAGAAGCTACTGGCACAAGCATATATTGTATTGTAAGTAAAAGGATTCTGTGTGTGAGTCGAGGACCGAGTGGTCTGGGATGAGCCTTCAGTCAGAAAAAAAGAAAAACACAGACGGGTCAAATACGACTGGCAGTTTACACGGAAGACACTGTAGGAGATCTGGTAGAAGGGACACGTAATGAGAGGTGGGATGGCTTGGGACGGGAGGTGGGGGAGAGGACACAGCTGGTGTGGGATGAATAGTAGAGAACAAATGAACACGATGTGACCCAGCAGTTTTGAAGATTATAGAGCAAGCTGAAAGTCTGCTAATAGAATAAATGTCGCCTTATTTGAAAGACCGAGAGAGGGATAAAAACATACAGTCATGTTCGTAAGACGCTGGAGAAGGATCTGTGATTCAGGTATTCAAAATGGACATATAAGTGAAAAAGGTATTACGATTGACATACAAAGCTGAACATGTGGCAAATCAACTAAACTGATGGTCTTCTTAATAACTAGGTACACTACTATTGGCTGAATAATCGAAACTGTAGGAACTGTAGAATAAATGAAAGGTGAGGAAACCCGTGGAAGAAACCATCGTGACCCCAGGGATGTGTCAAGCCTCGTCTGGAGTGTGAGGTACAGAAGTGAGGCAGGAGTCTGCACCCAGCGGCATGACTGAGGTAGACCGACGTGGGAGGAGGCATGCTTAGAGGGAGGTCACATACCGAGGTGAGGAGTAAAGAGTGACGGCATATGGGAGTGCTTACAGTAAGTACACTGGGATCAGCGGTCGACGGTAGTGAGGGTGAAGTGGCAACACTGGAAGCCAGAAGATTGATTGACAGAAGAACAGAGGAGCGAGATGAATGGAAGAGGTGGCAGGGGGCCACGGAGGGCAATGATGGAGACCGAGGCAGCAGGTGAGGGATGTGTGGCGGGGTAGCCTGAGGACCTAGGTACTAAGAAAAACCTCTCCTCCTACCGGATGGAATAAGCCAATGGCTCTCTGAAGAACAGAACTCTTTCACCAGTTATACCGAGACAAGTTAGAAGGTCTGATGTATCACATCATAACGACGTGGTTTGGCAATGATGTGAATGTTCAGGTAATTCCTGACGCCATTAAAAGCATCCCAGTGAAAGATGTTACAAGTGAAGGATTGTTTACACCTCTTAACAAACACCTCAAGCACGACATCTGATAATGACCTGGGCTTTGACCTGAAACTTAAAGGGTCAAATCAAGGGTCAGGCTACCACACCAGAAGGTCCGCCTGTCCTATTCACAAGGGTCTGATAATGTGAGAGGGCCGAGTCTGATGTAGGTGGGCCTGGCCAACAGGAGGAGGGGCCAGCCGGCCAGCAATGGGTAGGCCTGGCCAGCAGTGGGCAGGCCTAGTCAACAGCGGATAAGACTGTCCAGCAGTGGATGGGCCAGGCTCGCAGGAGGTAGGCCTGCCTAGCCAGCACTGGGTGAGCTTAGCTAGGCAGTAACGGGTGAGCTCGGCCAGCCAGCAGTGGGTGAGCTCGGCCAGCCAGTCGTGGGCGCACTTGGCCATCCAGCAGTGAGTGGGTTTGGCCAGCCAGCAATGGGTGGGCCTGGACTGTTAGTAGTGGGTGGGCATAGCGAACCAGCAATTGGTGGGCCTGGCCAGCAGGTGGGGAGGTCTGAGCAAGCCCACACCACATCCGTATATTGGCTTTCCGTGTACGGACGGCTCCCTGACCCGCGCACCCCACAACGAGGCTCGTCCGGCCGACCCTCCTCCTCCTCACCGCCAGAAACCTTTACTGCCGAAAATTTGTTTTCTTTTTCAAGAAATCGAATCGACGTGAAAGTTGAAAATTACTGTACCATCTGATCTACTACTATAAACTCCGAGTAAGAATAATGATACTTACGATAATTATGGTGAAAATTACTGTACCATCTGATCTACTACTATAAACTCTGAGTCAGACTAATGATACTTACGATAATTATGGTAGTTATGGTAATTAGAATATCTTTATTAGAATTATTATCCATATTTACGGCAAACTTCCACTGAGGAGTTTTAAGGGGTAACAGGAATGGTAAGAGCTTACACTCTATCTCTCTACATACCTCACCACTTTCCACGCCTCTCGCTAGGCTTAGAGGACTCGATAGGTCTTCCCTAGAGAGACAAGAGCAACAGTAAGATGTACGTCACTTTGTGTATGCATTTAAAGAGAAATCTATCCTTACATTAAAGATTTTCTTTTCAGGAGAAGATAAGTCAGGAGCCACAGTAAGGCTAGGGAGGTAGCAGAAGATGAGGAAGGCAGCAATACACAGGTGGAGGGCCAAGCTAAGATCAGGAAGGCAGCAGAATCGTCTGGGGTCACGAGAGATCACGGAGGCTGCAGGAAACAGGTCAAGGGCCCCGACAAGGTCAGGGAGGCAGGAGAAGACAGGTTTAGGGTTTCCTTAAGGCTACCCACTACCAGAGTCACACTATTTCAGTCGTTGAAATCATTCAGTGAACTGTACGATTACTGTTGGTGTGGGAAGACTGTAATGGTGTTAGGCTTCTCTGGTAGTGTGACCCCGGGGAGGATCAGGGCCATGGCCCGTGCCACCACCCCTTCTTGTGATGAGAGGTGACACCCACACCTCTGTCCTTCTGCCACCCAGCCTTCTCTTCCTGCTCCCTGTGACGTGTAGCGATATCCACCCTTAAAGCTTCCTTCCCATCATTTTGCCTTTACACTTCCCCTGGCGCCTAGGACGGGCAGTATCAACCTACCCTCCCTAATCCTCGTGACGAGTAGTGACAACACTCAAGGTCCTATACCTCCCCAGTCCTCCTTCCCAGCCTCCGTGCCAGACCCAGCCATTCCCAGGCCAGCTTCCTACCCTACAGCCTCCCTTCCTCCATCCCTGAACTTTGTGACGGGAAATAACAGCCACACCCGGGCCTCCTGGCTATGTCTCTGGCCACTGTGGCTGGCACAGATGTCCACATGCCAATCTGCCTGTCATCTAACTCCTCCTCTGACTCCAGTAACAGGACGTAACAACCATATCCGGGGCTCCCAGCCCTCCCACACTTCCCTCCCTGACACCTTTGAAGGCCATGACGGCTCCATCCGGGGCCCAGACCCTCCACGCCTCACTCCATCGCTCGTCTGTGTACAACAGGCAACGATAGCCATACCCGGGCACCCACATCCACAATCTCTGACTACAGTAGCCCACATTATCAGTCATTTACAGTCGAGCCGCTTCCTCCTGCCTCTCTGGCCCCTATAATTGGCAGTAGCAGCCAACCCCACCTGCAGGTTATGTACCCACCACCTCCACACTCCCTCCCTGGCCACTGTGACCGGAAGAGTAATCAGAGACCGGGGGTTCTCTGGGGCCCCTCCTGCCATCCCCCCCTACGCGCTACGACGGACTCTGACAACAAACTCACCTGCCCTCCAATCCTTGCCTCTCCCATCCCTGGTGTCTACGATGGATCTGGTTTTCCCGTCCTCTCTTCTTGCCCCTGTGGCACCTGTGACGAGGCAGTGAAAGTCACCGCCTGGAATCCCAATGAGCTGCTTCCTTCCATGACTCACGTGACGACCAATGAGGGTCATTTTTGAGGCCCCGTTCCCTCCCTGTATCATCTCCGTCCTGGCCTGGGTCAGAGACAGCCACAAGCACAGCCCTACATCACTGGGTCCTTCCATTCCTGGTCCTCGTGATGGACAGTAACAGCTACAGCTGCACCGGCGTACCCCATACTCCTCCTTCTGTGGGATCTGTGACGGCCAGCCCAACCACACGATCTGTCCTCCAACTTTTCCTCACTCTTTCCCTTTGACAGTAGCAGTGACAGCTAAACCTAGGCGCCACCCGTGTTCCCATCCCAAGCCCCTTTGACAACCAAATTTAGGTGCCCCGTGTGCCTACATCCCTGGCCCCTGTGACAGCTAAACCCAGGGGCTCCGTACCCTTATTCTCTGGTCCATATAAAAGCCTAGACCCAGTGCCTCCCAACCTGTCCACAATGGTAGACAGTGACAGCCACACTCAGGGTGACACTCCAACCTTCCCAACCCGTTTGAAGTGCCACCAAGACGCTCTCTGCTGCCGAAATAATCACTCGTCACTACCTGTGACTGGTTCGTTCTTATAACGCGGCTGATATGGTCTCTGGTGTTATCACCTTCATTGCCGAGTTATCAGACTAAATTATATTAGGAACAAGGGATAAGGTCGGCTCGGGATGTATTGGCGACAGCAGAAAATAAGAGAAATATCTCTAGAAAATAAAGTAACCTTGTAGTAAATATGAACCGACAGCATATATATTTATTTCCCATTGGGTTTTCGAGGAGAAATACATTTCCTGAACTCTGAATTCCTAAAGGCCTTCCTGGCCGTATTAAACTGTTCATCTTGAAGCTATTGTCTGCACACCGTCTTCCCCAGGGTGCCCGCCCTTCCTCCAATATCATCTACCGCCTCAACAATTTCTCTCTCAAACCTAAAGGTAAGAGTGGTTCCCACTCCAGGCTGAGCCTGGACAGGACAGATCGCGTGATGTAACTTGGGTAATTTGGTATGATAATTACCCAAGATGGAGTCAGACACCAGAATGCAAGATAAGGCTAATGAATTAGCAAAAGAAAAAAAAAAATCTTCCTCGAAGACTGGAATTGATTACCCCATGGGTCTACCTGAGAGTAGCCATAAATCAAATCTTTTAGACTTTAAACGAAATAAAATCAGCACACGCAGATCCGTCTACCATCATAATATCAGGCAAGATGAACCGTATATACGGCATATTGCTCCACTACCACGATCAGTAAACATCTTCATGTTGATGTTGCCGAAATCGGGCTAGGCTGTATACACTCGTGGAAGTTTGCCCCTCCAGTTGACGCTGAACAGAACAAATGTAAATTTTTCTAGAAAAGCTATACCCTCCTTTCTTGCAACATTATGTTCTTGACTGTTGTAAAATTAGTGAGTTCAGAGATCACTCTAACCAAAAATTACAAGGTATGTGTAAGAATTTCATGAATAACAATACCGTAGTTCATTTACTCAAAAATTATCCTAAATTTGCTTAATATGAACTGCTCACTTGTTATATCTTGATGTATTATACAATCACAGTTGTTCAACGTTTTGTATATAGTTTACTTACAATGTAAATTGGTGAATAATTCACTGAATACTATCCAGTCATTGTTAATATGTTACGATATGTAACGGTGTACATTCTGTATTCTCTTTTGCGCTGACGTCCACAGCCTGGGGACGAGTGCACAAAATTCAATTCTTAATTTGGAAAAAAAAATCTAATCTAGCTTAAGGTTAATGGATGTTTCATTCATAATGATAAGTTTGATAGCTTTATTATCTATGTAGTTACAATTTGATTACGGTTAACATCAGCCGGTGTGAAGGAACCTAGTTATGACTAGGACGATCCCAGTCCTGTGTCCTGGTGTCAGCCGGGGTGTGACATCAGCTAGCACGTCACAGTACCGAAGGTCAGTAAGTAAGAGGAGGAGCAAGCTAGAACCCCTGGGCACCTGACAAGCACTGTGTGTCATCAGAACCCCATTTCGTCCACACCTGCGACACGCTCCTGAAAAAAGTTCATTACAAAGCCAACGAGACGAAAGTTCTGAAGAACTTGTAGCAGATCGGACCTCATCTGGACTCAAGCCTAGAGCCACCAGCAGCGACCAGGGGCCGGCAGTGGAAGCCCTGTCCGGCCGCCTGCCTGCACGGATCAACCACCACGAAAAACTATGGCTGTTGGCCGCGGCCGCCGGGTTCAGCAGCGCCAGTGGAGGGCGGGAATTATATCCAGCGAAGCGGTCGTGTAGCGTCCCCTGGTCCTCCGTCCAGCCTCCTGTTGGGGTGACCCGTATATAGGATACTCACAGGACCACCAAAGACAGTGGAATGGACGCACAGATGATCTTATGGACAATCTGGGTTCCCTGTTGATGCTATTTCTGTTGCTGTCGCAAAAGGATGAAGTATAGTTCATGACGGGGCAGAGGTATAATGATGGGTTAGATAAACCTATAGTCTTGCACCGTTCTCAACACAATAGCCCACGGGACCTCCAGAGAGGTGTGGCTTAAAGACCTAATAGCTGTGGTATCAAACACAATATTCGCTTGAGGTTTATGAAACATCATTATGGAAAAGACAGAATATGTACCAGGCAACGTGATGCAAAGGCTACCAGAATACCGCTAAGGTACAAGTACATGAGGCAAGTCCCGAGAAACTAGGTTCCTGAACATTACACAGAAGAATCATCCGCACTCATATGCGTGCGTAATTACGATCTTTTCTTTGTGTGACTTTCGGTTTGCCAAGAGGAGGCGAGTTTCAGTGCGCCAGTCACCACTTGGTGGCTTACCAACACAGCTACTGTATTGGTACAAGTACCGGTGTTACCTGGTGACTAGTAAAAAACCCCATCTACATTGTGGTTACCGGTACACAGGACCCAGTAGCCACTCATACCGGTCACCTGGGGAGAACTTCACTCCTTCATGCTGGACTATACGACCCTTGAGCACGAGAGTACGACCACTGAGTATGATGGCTGTGGTCTGAGGCCAGGCGCCCCCGTTGTACCCTACGGGTCATACCGTCGCTCTCAGGTGATCAGGGTCAAGAAAGTCGAGGCCAAGACCCACAAAAATTGAACCACCAGGACTTGCACAATGAAGTGGTCGAGTTTGTCTTGCGTTCAGAAGTGCTCTGAACGTGTTAGTCTTTATCGCTGTTATCAACGGAAGCCCGGGAGATAAGACGACAACGCTTTAAACCACAGTGAGAGTGGAGCGGCTGGTTATCTGCCTGACGTGTGAGGTTACGATGGGAGATGTTCCGGACGACTGCTGATGGGGGGGAGGCCCCGGGCAACGGGAACTGACGCCCACCCACCATCAACTGCCATCAGCGTCAGCTGCTGCTGACGTCCGCCCACAAACACCACCAGTACCACCAACGTCAGCTGCTGACGTCCGACCATTATTACGACTACTACAACTAACGTCAGCTTCTGACGCCCGCCCACCAACGAGTACTACTGCCACCACCATTATCACTACTGCTACCACTACTACTACTGCTACTTCAACTACTGCTACTACACTTGTATGGTGCTATCTTTGTTCCAAATAGATTTTTCTAGCTTATGGCCTATAGCAACGCCAAGTCGAGACCCATAGCAACAGAATTTTATGGTCCACATCAACGCCAAGTTAAGGCCCATAAAATCACGAAGTTATGGCCCACAGGAACACGAGGTTGTGGCCCCACAGCAACGCTTAGTCGAGGCCCATACCAACACTAAGTAGCGGCCCACAGCAACATGAACATGTGACCCATAGCAGCGCCAAGTCGAGACCCATAGCAACGCGAAGTTTATGGCCCACAGCAAGAACCATAGCAACATGAAGTTGTGGTCCACAGCAACGCCAAGTCGAGAGCCATAGCAAAATGAAGTTGTGGTCCACAGCAACGCCAAGTCGAGAGCCATAGCAACATGAAGTTGTGGTCCACAGCAACACTGAATTCATGGTCCACAGCAACGCCAAGTCGAGACCCATAGCAACTAGAGTAATGACTGGATGAGTTCCCAGCAATACTAAATTTAGACCCAGTTCAACGAAAAAGTTGTGGCCAATGACAACACAGCAGTTGTGGTCCAAACGAATTACACAAAGATTACCGGAGGGTCAGAGCAGCCTTGTTAAAAGTTATCCACCGTAATGATCACTACACTGTATTACGTGGTCCCCTAGAGGCAGGGCTGAGGTACAGTGTGGAGGCAGGGGTGAGGGATGGCTGAGGCACAGTGTGGAGGCAGGGGTGAGGGATGGCTGAGGGACAGTGTGGAGGCAGGGGTGAGGGATGGCTGAGGAACAGTGTGGAGGCAGGGCTGTCACAAGCCGCTCTGGTAGGTACACTGAACACATTCTTATTTCACCACCACCAGCTTATCTCAGTGTCCCCAGAAAGTAGATATTCCAGCTCTTGCTTGATCTTCTACACAAAATTGTGCAAAGTAAATCCTGTTGCCAACAATGTCCTCGTATAAGCCGGCCAGTTTGATAAATGAAAATAATCAGCTCGAATCCAACGCCCACTCGCGGCTAAGCTGGGTTCATGTGTGCGTTTGCCTCGCTTGGCAAAGTGTTTACCGTAACAAGAAGGTGACAGATATCCTCTGCTTGGGTCCAGGATTTAAGCTGGCCACGAGGGCTTTACATGCCACCCAGCAGGGGTGTATCATAACGCCAGTAAAAACCTTCAACACCAATTTTCCAGTAACAACCGAAAACACAGATTTATGGATATGCGAGTGTAAACATAAAGGCGAATCCAAGACATTGTCTATGTCCAGGTTAGTGGCATTTGTAGAGTACAAGACTTCACGTGGAACATTCGTATCATAACACAAAGGCTCGTCATGATCACTAAGTCCTTGATACTTGTCTATGGCTCGACATAATCCCTCAGTCTTTCATAACTGTCTACGGCTCGACATAATCCCTCAGTCCTTCATAACTGTCTACGGCTCGACATAATCCCTCAGTCCTTCATAACTGTCTACGTCTCGACATAATCCCTCAGTCCTTCATAACCTCAAGGGACAAGAATCATTCTCAGTTTACAGCTCAAAAGCTCCAGAGGAAACAGACTTCATCACTGTCATATTTTCCTTTGGGAAAAGAAAACGAATACATGCTATGATCAAAATACATGAGTGTAGGGCTACTCAATGGGTCAGTGGGAGACATATATCTGTAATACGATAATGTTAGCAGGCTAAAAAAGAAAATCTATCGACAAAGACAAAGAGAAATGAATCGTGGAATGATAAGGACTGCAGATACTTAGGACATTTTTGCCTTCTCTTTTTACCTTGACGTATCTCGTCAAAGCTGGATAAGGCCTCTGAAGACATTAGATCTGCGTGTTCAAGTGAGGGCAGAAAATGGGAAGGATGTTAGAAGGTTACGTCTGTGTGTGTCTGTATGTGTGTGTGTGTGTGTGTGTGCGTGTGTGTGTGTGTTGGTTGTGACAACATCCACGAATGAAAGACACAACCCAACCAATTCTTCGGTGTGCAATTACTCAGAAATCCCACTAAACTATCATGTTAACAAGTACGTCAGTTAAAGCCTAGAGGAAGGATAATGGTAGGGTTGCTGAGTTCACCGTTGCCCAAAGGAGATCTGTTGAAAATGTAATAACCTGCTCAGCACGGTCAGTTACTATGGCCCTGTAAAACGTCTGGTAAGACAGTGATCATCAAGAACTGAGTGTCGTTGCCTTGTCGTTCTTGTATCGTTCGTTTAAGCCGCGCACTTATTCTATTCCTAGCACGTAATGACATCATTTACCCCAGACACATACCGACAG
>JAUUDY010352252.1:0-11529 GCA_032361765.1 Panulirus inflatus
CTCTCTCTCTCTCTCTCTCTCTCTCTCTCTCTCTCTCTCTCTCTCTCTCTCTCTCTCTCTCTCTCTCTCATTTTATGGCACAATTTTTCTCATTTCCAGTACAGCCTCTTCGTCAAAGTTCTTCTCTCTCTTTCTCCTCCATTTACTCGCTTTTCTTTTCTGCATAATTTTCATGCCTCATTTATCATTTACTGTTTCTACACTGAAGTTCTTTCTCGTGTCTCTCATCTGATAAAGTAGTAAAAAGTGCCAGATTATGAAGAATCCTCGTCTGTGAATAACTAAAGTCCCAGCTCATGTTTTTGAAAGCCTTTTCTGGACCCACTTCATTTTAGCAATCAAGGATTCGTGACTAAGTTTATAGACCATTATTTCTGTATCGTTGAAAATAAAAGGGAAAGTTGAATTAGGGTAATTGCAATACATTAGTAGTGCTTTAACCGGGATGAAAAGGAAAAGAATCCTTGTGTTTATCGAGCCAACACACTCCAGCGAAGACCACGTCTCCTCCTGGGCACAGGTCTACAAACACTACCTTTTCCAGGAAGGAGTCGTGATATTTGGTGGTTACAAGGCAGATGAGGGGCCGTGGGGGAAGGAACAGGGAGTGGACAAAGGAAGGAGAAAGATATAGGCGGAGGGACGGAGAGGCAGACTTTGAGCGGACATCGGAAGATTGACAGGAAGGAGAGGGGTAGCGAGGGGAGCGAGAAGAAAAGAAAAGTCTTGGGAATTGAGGATACGGGATAAAAGGTAATGAACTGGAAAAAAGAAATGTGCGAGAATAAGGTGGAGGAGGAGGGAAGGTACAGAGACGGGAAGAGAGTAAAGACACAATTATAATGATAAGGAAAACACCAGATACAAGACAGTGTGAAGGAGGACAGAAGTAAGAGAAAGAGTGGGAATGTAAGATACAGTGACGGAGGAAGAGATACAGACAATCTGATAAAGCGAGACAGTAGATAGACCCGGGAGGGATGCAGGCGAAAGGTGAAAGCAAAACCTTCACATTCTCAAGCAGCCTATGCGGCATCCTTCTTTTTCCTGAACACAAGAGGGAAACCACAGCCGCCATTTAAGTTTATATCGGCTTCTGCCTCCATTATGCCTCCTTCTGGGCCAAGCCACATGGGGATTAAGGGAAACAATGGGCTAGTTAATCTTCGTTTGAACCACGCTTTGTGATGCCATGTTTATTTTGACTTTTACGGACTCTGGCCTCTGGTATTGTTGTGGTGAATGGGTCTGGATTATCCCTGGCTTGGCTTTTTTCGTTCACAGGCGTTATTGAGGTGGAGATGGGGAGGGGGAGGTGGGTGAAGTTAAAGAAGGGGTACCACAGGAGGTAATGTTGAGACGGCTGTGTGGAGAGGAGTATGTGAGAAAGGAAATGTGAAGGGATAATATGGGTTGGGCACTGTGGAGGGACAGTGTGGTGAAGGTAGTGGTAAGGTAAGGCTTTGGAAGGAGGGGGACACAAAGAGAGATGATACCTGGAGAATACTATAGCTAGGGGAAGTATGTTGAGGTTAATCTGAAGGGGGAGCCGCTGTATGATAAACCTGGGAGACGACGGTGAGAGAGGGCTATATGGTGGGGTCAGAGCGACGTGAGGGGCAGCAGCGAGTAGAGGAACCAGGTGGATTAGGCATCTGTTAAGAGGCCAGTGAGCAGGAGACACACTGGAGGAACATATTTAGAAATGGTCAGTAGTTTTTTGAACGTATTGTGCTGAAGGATATTCTAGTTATAATGGTGTCTCAAGTTCTTTAGCCGCACTGGCTTTCCTCTCGCAGTTCACCTGCACACACACACACACACACACACACACACACACACACACACACACACACAAACACTGCCCTCTCTGAGGATTTTATCTCTATTTTAAAGACGTCAAGTGTATCGAATCGAGCGGGGAAGGCCTTTAGAAAGGATGATGGCCCAGATTCCCTTGGCCGGAGGAGCCTCCCAGCCACCAGGCTTTGGTTATTATTGCCACAGTTGACGTAACCACAGGGAGCAGTAAAGGCTTAACTGGAGGCTATTGCCATCCTAGCCAGGGGTTAAATCCAGATCAAATACTCCAGCCTTTCAGCTGGCGAATTCCTATCTCCTTCCTCTCACACTCTATACCTCTCTCTCTCTCTCTCCTATTTCCTTCCTCTCACTTTCTCTCTTTCCCTCTCCTATTTCCTTCCTCTCACTTTCTCTCTTTCGCTCACCCGTCCCTCTTTCCCCCCTGATTTCCCTGAGGTCTGAAAATATTCGCGTGAAAAGGATTTAAAGGGTTTGTGACAGTGAAATAGAGGGGCTAAGGTGGACGAATACATACAGGGAATTTAACAGCAATTTTGCACATGGATTGACCTCGTAGTCCTTAACCCCAGAGGGATCCCGAGGTCAAATGGCACGGCGTGCGATCTGCCCTAAGTGTTGCTCGTCTCCTGAAGGAAGTCATAGGACTTTCTTTCATGAATAAAATTATACAAACTTTCCTTAATGTATATACCAATCGCTTTTTCATACCAGTTACCGTTTGTTGAATTGAATTAGTAGTTTACAGGAAACGTGAATCTATGTGTTTTATTGTTAGAAAACTTTTTTTACAAGTTTTCGCGTTGTAAATGATTAACATTGATACTGCACATGACAGAAGACGAAGTTTTATGAAATCCAAGACACAGTCGAAGCGGTACTATATCTGTGTACTGTTGCGACCATCGGGCGCCAAGTGGTGCTCACGTGACTTGGATTTTACACAAATTTTATGGTGTGGTCAAGGAGGAAGTTGGGAGAGAATGCGTTAGACATGGAAGCTAAACTGAGGAAACAAGATAGTTTACTGAAGTGTGTGGATGGTGTGTTGTCACGCCGGAATGATATCTGCACAACAGAGAGAAGCAAGATCACGATAACGAACGGAAGAGAATAACCAGAGACAAGTGTGGTGTCCTTACGTTGGCCAGTTATGCGTGTGTGTTCCTCTGTGTGGCCAGGTGTTGTTGTTATATGACTTAACATCACCTTATGTTGAACTCACCACAGCAACCCCTCCCTCTCTTTCTTCTCTCCTTGCCATCTTACCGCAGCCGCAGTCGGCTGGATCTGCCGCAGACCGTGGCCACCGCAGGCGACGTTTGGCTCATACTGGAACAATTTGTTGCGGCTCTGTCCTTCCGGTCATAAATTAGGGTTGTTGGGACTTCCGGGATGGTCCTACGTGGCTGCTGGGCTATGAAGGGATGGTGGTTGCTGGGGAGGGATGTTCTTGTGGTTGCTGGGGAAGGGGGTATGCCTGTGGTTGCTGTGGACGGATGTTCTTGTGTTTGCAGGGGAGGGACGTATGCTTGTAGTTACTGGAGAGAAAGATGCTGGGATTGTGGTTACTTGGGATGATAAGCTGATGTTTTTGTTGATAACGTAATGCGCTGATGTAGCTGGAAGGTGGTGCAGCTGCCTCTGTTGTAACGTCCTGCTGCTGTTGTTGCTGTAGTTGTAACTTTAGGTTGAGGCTGCTATTGGTCTAACGTCAGGTTAATGCTGCTGCCGCTGCTGCACCACACACCTTAACGAGGAATTCACCCGCCTTCCATACTTGGTGTGTGTGTGTGCGTGTGTGTGTGTGTGTGTGTGTGTGTGTGTGTGTGTGTAGTTGACCTGTTTTTAGTTGCCTATTTTTACTGTATGGGAAGAGAGTTTTGCACTCGTGGGCCCCATCTCGTGTGTCTGTGTGCGTGTGTGTGTGTGTGACCGTAGCTGTGCTTACAATAAGCAGTTCATGATTGATGGTCACGTTCTTTGTAGGATGGGAACTAACTCTTTAAAGATAAATGATAACTTCTTTGTATTTTTCCTCCATTTTCTATTCTTTTACACACTTTGTCTTTTATCAGTCAAGGTCTGACCTTGATAAGGGTTCATACTCATTACTGGCACTGTTGTTCTTGTCTTCATGAGAGAAACATCTGAAATGAATCAGACTGGAATGAAAAGTTTCATTGCAGATGTTGGGACACTGGCCATACCATAAGTTAGAACTCTTCATTACTTAACTGTTGTGATCATAAGGTTGTATCAGTTGTGTTAGAGATACTGAGACTGACCTTTCTCGAAACCTTCCTGTTTATAAGAGCTGATCTAATCTCCAACATTCTGAAAAGACTCAGTGCACATAATGATGTACCCAGCAGAGAGGATCGAGGTTTTGAAAAAATACTGCATGAAGTTGCAGATTATTCTGACTGTTTAATTAATTAACATTTACAGGCTGAAAAAAAAAATGTAAGTTACAGTGATAAAAAGATTATGGGATTAACGAAGCTTATTTGGTCAGGAACCATTATGACAACACAAATACAGACAGCAGGAGTGAATTTATCTCATGATAGGTTTATCTCAGGATAGGTTGGTGCATGACAGAAGGATAGGTTGGTGCACGATAGACAGGATAGGTTGGTACACGATAGACAGGATAGGTTGGTGCATGACTGACAGGGTAGTTTGGTACATGATAGACAGTATAGGTTGGTACATTTACCGGATGAAGATGGTCATCACATGCAGATGTTTATCATATCATGTAAAGCCATAGTTTTGTTACTACATGTATAATAATCAATAAACAAGTTATAGATTTTCAGCATCATCATAAGATTTCTGAATAAGATCAAGGTCTATTGAGACCTCACCAAGAGGATAATGCACTTCTTGAAGGTGAACGATGGATTCCTTTCTTGACTGACCTTTTGATCTTCAGTCGCTGCCGGCGAGCAAAGGAGTGGATGTTGAATTAGAGATGAGGTCATTATGAGTCATTATGGATGTTAAGAATCAACACCACAACCTCCTGCCTGCCTCTCTCTCTCTCGCACTCACAACACTCACAGTTGACTAAAGTTGGTTATGTTAGGTTAGGTTAGGTTAGGTTAGGTTAGGTTAGGTTAGGTTAGGTAAGGTTAGGTTATCATTAAGGTCCCACCGTTGCTTCAGTAAGTCTTCCTCACCTACACAGTAAATATCTTCGACGTTGTAGTATTTCTACCAACATAATAATGAGAAAATATTTACGTGGGGAAATCATATACGTTCGAGGCGCCAAAGCTTTATGCAAACCTGAAGTATATTTATCCTGGACCAAATTATGGAAGGAGAAACGATCCTCCAAAATTGTCGTCTAATAAAAGTTCACAGGTAAGGTAAGGTACGAGACAGGTATACGACTAGTATTATAGTTCAGGTCAAGGGTCAGTATCATGGGGTCAATTATTGACAAGACGAATGAAACGAGTGACTACACGTTGTTTGGGAGGTCAAAAGATCAGGGGTCAGGGACTAGGCGCGAACTTATGTGGATGGTTGAACACCTTCTTTGACAGCAGTCTAATTGATGTTGCTTTAGATGTTAGTTCAGTAGATGATTATGTCCTCCCCAACACCTCTGCAAGACGAAGGCTCTGTGGAGGAGCAAATATTAGTGTTTATCTTCCCTTCCTGTAGGACAACAAGGATACGAAAACCTTATTCCCTATCAGGACGATACCTCTCTTCCTTCATCATCACCAGTATCATGATCAACACGTACACCTCTGCTGTTGCCGCCACCATTACCATCCCCGTTTCCAACGCTCACACCACAGTCGTGATAGCAACACCACCACCACCACCACCCAGAATTCATAAAGGGCAACTTAACAGTTACGGACCAAATTGTTAGAGTGAATAACTCAGATGGGAAAGTTATTGATACAGATGAGGACAAATGTGAGGAGTTGGATGTGAAGTTTCAGAGTGTGCTGCCACCCGAAGCCCTGAAGGTCCCATTACCACCAGCCAGGGAAGGGGAAGATTCCTTAGAAATTAGTGAGATAAATCTATCAAAAGTGATGAGGCTCATGAAGCGGCCGGACCCATACAGAGCCCAGGCTACCAGTTGTTCTCAAAGGATGAGTGGAGACACTTGTCAACCACTGGTGATGTTTTATTGAATCAATCATATGAAAAGAAAACATCCCAACGGAATGACAGAGTTGTACCAATATTGTACCATTATTCAAGAACGGCGAGTAAGAAGCCCTGAATCCCAGGCCACTTTCCCTAATATGTACAACGTGGAAGATACAAGAGATGATAATCAGACAACAGTTAGAGGAATACTTGTCTGGCAGAAACTATTTATGAGGAGACCAACTTGAATTTCAGAAGGATAAGACTGGGCATGACGAGTCTGCTGGATTTCTGTGAACGATTAAACAGTATTCTATAAAGAAAAAAACAGGATGTGTGGGTGGAGTGAAGTGCCTGAAGACCTTTGATACTGTCCCCCACAGAAGACTGATGATTAAGCTAAACATCAAGCTGGGGTCAGAGAGGGGCTGCTTAAATGGATTAACAGCTCCCTAACTGGGAGGGAACAGAGAACATATGTCGGGGATCCTTCTCAAGCTGGACGAGGGTGACAAGTGAGGTACCCCAGGGTTCAGTGTTGGGGTCATGACTGTTCTTGATCTACATAAATGACTTGCCAGATGGTTTGGGTCCATCCATACCTGAATATGTTTGCTGATGACGATGAAATTATGGAACAAGTCAAAAGTTCTAGGAACTATGAAATATTGCACTGAGATCTTGACAAGGTGTAACAATGATCGGACAGATGACTTATGAAATGTCACCCTGGAGAATGTGAGGTCATGAAAATGGAAAGGGTATTGTACAGACCAGACGGTAAGTATGATAGCGAGGGAAATAGATGACAGTCATGCTAGGAGATGGACTTATGAGTGGACATCACACAGAACTTGTCACCAGAACAGAACGTGTACGGAGGGACGTGAGGAAGCGTACGGAGGGACGTGAGGAAGCGTACGGAGGGACGTGAGGAAGTGTACGGAGGGACGTGAGGAAGTGTATGGAGGGACGTGAGGAAGTGTACAAAAGCGACTGGAAGTATATTGAAGGACGTGAGGAAGTGAAAGGGGTGTTTGGATAGACGCGAGGAAGTGTTAGGAGGGACGTGAAGAAGCGTATGGAGGAACGTGAGGAAGTGTAAGGAGGGATATGAGGATGTGTACAGAAACGTGAGGAAGCGTAGGGAGGAGCGTGAGGAAGTGTATGGCGGAAGGACGTGAAGTAGTTTATGGAGGGACGCGAGGCAGTAACTCTCCAGCAACAGACTTGTGAACTCGTGGAACACGTGAAGCCGAGAGCAAGTGAACACGACCACTTGGACCAATGTACAGAGTTGGGCACTCATTATGGAAAGTTATTGAGGGCTCCACACGTGTAAGACTCCCTTCACATATGCATAAAAACAAATAGGTAATAACACACACACACACACACACACACACACACAAGGCTTAAGGCTCCCTATGTGCTGTCGATATTCGTCACAACTCTCAAAACTCCACCCTTCCCGGATATGTCAATACACATTGCAATTTTTCCACAGAGTCCGTCTGTGAGTGTGTGGTGACGGTGGGGGAGGGGAGTGTGGTGATGGGGAGTGGGGGTATGATGGTGGT
Organism: Panulirus inflatus; assembly: GCA_032361765.1. Lineage (NCBI taxonomy): Eukaryota > Metazoa > Arthropoda > Malacostraca > Decapoda > Palinuridae > Panulirus > Panulirus inflatus. Next base: position 7,530 of record JAUUDY010352252.1, read on the forward strand.
GGTGGTGGCGGGAGAGTGGGTGTGTGGTGGTGATGAAGGAGTGGGGACGTGGTGATAGTATTGGGGGTGTTGTAGGTGTGGTGATGGTGAGGGCGTTGTGTTGGTGGGGGTTGGTATTGTTGGTTGGCAAATGAGGGTATGGTAGTGGTGGTGAGGGAGTGGGGATGTGTTAGTCGTGGTGGTGGTGGTGGTGGAGGAGGGGATATGGTGGTGGGGAGTGGTGGTGTGATACTCGTCGTGGTGGTAGAGGTGTGGTGGAGGGAAGACAAGAGTGTGATGGGGAGTAAGGGTGTGATGGTGGGTGTGATTGGTGGTATGGTGGAGGGAGTGGCGAGAAAATGGGATTTGTGGTAATCATGGTGATGGGGGAGGGTGTGTGAGGAGTGGTGGTGTGGTGGGTGATCCCATCGTGAGGGAAGTGGGGGTTGACGACGTCATGGTCTTGTTCACCCCTCGGGGAGTGGGTCGAGCAGTGGCCAACGAATACACACGGCTGTAGGTACACACAGACACACACACATACAGGAGATGAGGGCCTGTCGGACGCGTCCACAGATACACACGAACCAAGAGACCCTCTAACAAAAAGACCTCCGGGTTCCCCCTCCACCCCCTACTTGAGCTTCAGATAATCAGGCCTCATATAAACGTATGCCTACCCTCCTCTGCAGTATCCATAGGTAATCAGAAGTAGGCCTCTGTACATCACTAAACACACACACACACACACACACACACACACACACACACACACACACACAACATCCGTATACATTACATTAACAACATTAAACATGTATCCTCGTGAGCTCTAGTCCTTGTTTTCTTCAGCGACCCATCCAGCGCTCCCCCTTTTGCCTTTGCTACAGATAAGGGAAAGGAAACGGCTCCAGTCATCTCCCAGCAGGCCATGTAGTCTAGCAGGGAGGAGTCGCTTTATACTCGTGTATCAGCCGTGAACAGAGCCCGTGGTAAGAGGGGGCACCCTTGGCCCCCTCCAACCTGTCAGGCCAAGCATCGTGTGGCCCTTCCCCTGGCCAGGCCAGTTATCATGAGGCCCTTCCCCTGGCCAGGCCGAGCATCGTGTGGCCATAACAAGGAACTTATCAGCATCAGTGCCCGTGTCTCACTTGTGTCTCGTCATCCCGCCACAGATAGTGGCAGGTCTGTCCCATGTTACCTGAGGCACCCTGGGAGGGAGGGGGTAACAAGGGAACGTTTCCTTCCGTCAGGAGGAAGAGTTCCTTTCATAACAGTTCTCTTCCCATTACTGGTTCACATCCTGAGGTCCTCCGTGTCATTACTCTCACTGTTACCCCTACTGTGGATCGTCCTGCCTTTTCCTCTCACACCCAGAATGATCTCCCTCTGATTATTTATTTTCTATAGCCATATTTCTTCTCTTCCCCCTGGATCTTCGTTCAGCTGTAGATGGTTAACTTTGTCTGGTTAAGTTTTCTGTTTCGTCCTTGTCCATCTTCCTGCCATTATTGGTTTACTTTCCCGGGTAACAGTTTTTTTTTTCATCACAACCTCCCTTTTTTTCCCCATTACTCGTTCACTTGGTTTATATCTGTACAGTCGCCGATATCTTCCTGCCTGAGATAGACATAATAACTTTTCATTCATTGTTATGGCCTGCCTACTTCCCCCATTCACTCGTCCTTAGAGTTATCCTATCGGAGTAATTACGATGATTAGAATGTGCTCATTCTTTTCAAGATACAAGACCTCCACTGTTTTCGGCTTTAAATCAAAATTCCTGCTGTGCTCTGAGTCAGCCAGATCCACAAGCAAGGCTCTGGGTTAGCGAGATTCACAAGCAGATGTGTGGGGTACTCAAACCCTCAAGCAGGGGCCTGGGGTAGTCAGACCCACAAGCTGGGGTCTGGGGGAGCTAGATCCTCAACATAGGTCTGCCCTAGGTAGCGTCGACCACTGTTGATGGATATCCGACACTGGACGATGCTGGGTGATCACCGACCACAGAAGTATTCCAACCAGAGGCTAGAGACACCGTCATTCTCAGTACTGGAAATTGGTTCTTGACTTTAAGAGACAGACGTAATGTTGATGGCTAGAATTTCTGGGAAATGTGGCACAAACGTGAGCCAGATGGCAGCGATTTGAAGAGAGAAGTTCAACTACACCCTACACTTTTGAGCTGTGTATAGCTTTCATGTTTTAGTTATCCTTTACGTTATTATTATATATACATATATATATGCAATATAGACATAGTAGACACAGTCTTGTGTATGTATGTTTAACGCTAAAGTTCAAGAGCTGCTGAGTGGTGAGCACACTTACCAAAAACAGCGCTCAGATCCCGCAGAAAAATCAACAGGGAGTTTGATAAGGAACTTAGATTTTTTTTCTAAAGTGGAGAGAAGATCTCACCAAACAGTCTACTAAACGAGATCCATCTTTACCCTAAGTGTATTGAAATATGAAAAAAAAAAAAAGAATCAATAACCCCATTAGACTTATTGTGTGTTCAGGAGGACCAGTAACATATTCACTGTCAAAGTGGCTTCTCATATTGTTAACGCCTTTTGTAGGTACAGTTTCCAGTTTAGCCGTTGTCAACAGCAATGATCTTGTCACTAAGATCAAAGGTTTACATGTTGGCTATGAGTACACAATGGTTAGTTTTGATGTCAAGCCTTTGTTCACATATGTTCCCATTGATGGCTTTAAACTTTCTCCCAAAATAACTGTATCACATTTAGAAGGCATCTCAAGCAGAGATGTGATAGAATTGATGAGTATTTGTGCTGAAAATACAGCTTTCACTTTTGATGGTAAAAATACAAACAGCAAATTGGGCAGGCTATGGAAAATCCCTTTTCTTGTGTACTAACACCTATATGGAATAAGTCGAAACCAGATTGTTCAGTACTGTAAAAGATAACATCAAATGGTTTAGACCCGACCCGTCGAACAGGGGTGTGCTTCCGACCCGTAGTTTATATACATCTGTCTGTCTATCGACATATTTGTCACACCATCGGAGCCGCGATAACTTAAAAGTCCAAGCCACAAGCACCGAGTTGAGGTTGGAACACAACGTATAAACGCCAAAATCCTGGTGTGTGTGTCTTTTAATCTCCATGTGGCCGAGACAGCCAGGCGCCTTGTCCAGGGTTCGAGTCCATCCCGTGGTGTATATAGATTTGTCCATCCATCAATTGATGTACATATACTCTAGCATAAGCCAGGTACCCAATTTATCAACCCAACCCAAGGGGTGGATGTACAATGTTTTGCACAGCTAGGTGAACTAGAGGGCGACCGCCAAGCTCAGAATTCGAACACATGTTGGCCGATGCATGCTTCATGGTCAGTGACTAAACAACGGAGGCCGTAGCAAGGAATGGATGACGCCCTCGAACAAGATCTTACATGTCTTAACCATCTTCAGATAGGCCTCAACTACCCAGTTCCCAAGATCTTAGATCCCTCACAGAGCTTGACAACCCTTACATAATCTAGAACCTTGACGCCATGACCTCTCCACACCGGTGTGACCTGTTTCGACCTCGTGACCTCAATCAGAACGCCTTTGACTTGTTCACAACCTGATTTTCATCAGATGGTCTTTTTCCTCCAATTTCGGCCGTCTTGTTCCCCTTGTAACCTTGGTTGACCTTTTCCAAAATCTCTTGACCTCCAGTTGTTGCCTTTTCCATATTCGCTTGACCTTCTGTATATCTGTCTGACCTGCACCCAATCAATTTTGACCTCTTCTTAACCTGTAGCGCTTTGGTTGAGGCACTCTTGGCGGGTGTCAGCCATGCAGGAGACTCGCCAGGCGGGGTGGCCCTGTCACTGCTGCTCCTGCCGGACGTGGCCAGGTATTGAACGCTCTCTCCTCACCCCTGGCGTTGCCTTGACCCTCCCTGATCCATGTCTGGTATCACCTCACGGGTTGTTTCTCACGTCAACTTTCATCTCTTTCTTTATCCAAAGGAAGTGCGATAATATATCTACGTCAACC
>JAUUDY010352362.1:0-11528 GCA_032361765.1 Panulirus inflatus
TCATGCAGCACTAGTGTTACCATGCCAGACGGTCATGCAGCAGCATCAGTGTTACCATGCCAGACGGTCATGCAGCACTAGTGTTACCATGCCAGACGGTCATGCAGCAGCATCAGTGTTACCATGCCAGACGGTCATGCAGCATCGATGTTACCATGCCAGGGGATTATGCAGCAGTGTTACCACGCTGAATGTGTTATGGCGCGATGCGGACGCGTGCCACACCAATGCAATTGTTATGTATGTCATGTGGTCATGCGACCGTATTGCCATGTGTAGTCATCATGAAGAAAGTGTTACCATGCCATTGTGATTGTATAGCACTGTCTACCATACTTAAGGCTCAGTGTTACCAGATGGTGTAGAGTCAAGTGTTGCCATCTCCAAGTGTCGCCGTAGCAGGTGGTCATCTCCCAGCGTTGCCATTCAAAGTTCCTGAGAGCAAGGTAAAAAGTTCCTTCTAAGATTTACATAAAGTTTCAAGAGTTCCATGCACGTTTATTTACAACCGATCGTAAATATACTTTAGCCCCAAGAGACTATTCAGTAAAATATATGCAAATTTCAGCTCACAGTGTTGTGCCAAAAAAAAAAAATGATAAAAAAAAATAATGGCATTTCATTGACGATGCAGACGGTTTCAAGTTCCTTAAGCGAAAAAAAAAAATGATAATACATATCAGACAAATTGATATATATATATATAAATATATATTTTTTACAGCAGTTAATCCTAGCATGTTATTTGAGCTAAGTACAACCTCATACTTGACACCTCAAGTATCTTTATATTTTTGATTTTTCTTCTTCTCAAGTGTGACTTTAAACGCTCACACTCACACTCTATGCACAACGCTGCTAGATATTGCAGGGGCCGGTAACGCGTTCCTATATCAACCCTTGTGATCCACAAGTTTCCTAATGGTAGTGTGTAAAGGAAGCCTGGAATTGGAGGTTGTTTTTTTCCACATTAAGTACTCAAGAAGAAAGGAATATCCTCACTTAACACTTGGTACAATTGTTCGCTTTAATTATTATCCCCTCCCTCGCCCGTGTGTGTGTCTGTCTGTCTGTTCACAGTTCATGAATCAAAAGTTGTTCCAGTGGTGTGAGGTTTAGACACAGCATCTCTCTCTCTCTCTCTCTCTCTCTCTCTCTCTCTCTCTCTCTCTCTCTCTCTCTCGCAGCGTGAGCTCACAGCAGCACAACACAGCAAAGTGTTGTGCGAGTCCATGACACAGCCAGCGTGACCCGTGGTGTTCCCCAGCCCGTGTTGTTCACTGAGGACAACAGTAACTTTTCTCCTGTTGGGAGAAGTGATGTCAATAATAATCCCCTGTCTTGCTGTGACCTCACGACACGGCAAACGTCCCAACGCCTCGGTTATCTTCATCCTCAATCCCCTCTGGATTCATTCAAGGACAGGTGGATTCGAGTCACTAACTCACTGTATCCCGATTGCTCTCAGTGCAAGGCATCAAATCCTTCCTCGTCACGGCCTTACACCGCTTAGAGTAATACGGTAACGCGACCCCTTTTTCTTCCGTGTTGATCGGTAAGGGTCCGTAGCTCTGTGTGACTGCGTTTAAGTGAAAGTTTAAAGAGAACTTTGATAATGTTTAGGTAAAAAATAATCTACTTTTTCATTAACCTATATGGTTGTTGCTTTAGTGTTTGAGGATTCATAGTTAACAGCAGTTAGAACAGCTGTTTCTTTCTTAATTTTTTTCTAAAATTCTAAAGAGGAAATGATTTACTTTTTGATCTACACAGTGTTGAGTGGAAGGAAGTAACGTGGGTGGATTGCGCTTGGTGTTCCTACCCCGTATACTCAGAAGTACACATGCAACAAAGTTCACTGCCGGGAAGGATTGGACGACATTAAGATGCAGAAGATATTATCTTGATCGCATCCATCATTTTCGTAGGTGTTCCTTTATCTCGTGCTTCAAGATGCTCACGATTATTGTCGCTCGCTAAAAATCACCTCTTAAGAGCCTCACTGCCAATTTTTGAAAACGAATATGCAATGAGAATATCGAGCCTGTTGATTATATCACAGATGCGTTAACAAAAAGTAATTCAGCTGTGACGCCAGAGGAAAGCCAACGAGCTTACTCCTCCTCCTCCTCCTCCTCCTCCTCTTCCTCTTCCTGCTTGCTGACTCAACCCCCAATCACGAGCCAGTGCAGGAGTGACGTCAGGCGTGAATTTCTTCTTAAACGATTGGTTCTGATTCCAAGTCTTGTCACGTCAATGAGGAGGAAAATATTCATGACGGGGCCCCTCTGTTCTCTGAGTGCAGGGAGACCACACAACAGCAGCAGGGTGCGCACTACCCCCTAGCCTCCTTCAGGCCTGGTAACCAAGCACACACAGTTCTGTACGTCATCACACTACCCTCCCCTTGGTGGTTTGAGCTGGCGACCCGACGGAAAGCGTCGAGTTTCGTTCACAGTCTATGCCGTTTCGTCGCGGTGGTGTGTTTTGCACTTTATAACAAAGACGTTTGAGATCGAGGTCCCCAGTAGGGAGACAGAACTGTTTTATAAGTATTGTGACTGCCTGTAATGCTGTGTTGTGTCGACAGCTCACACCACAGGAAACAATTTGATGATTCGAATCTTTATTATTCCCTCCCCCTCTCCCCTCGTTCCGGATCACGGTCTGAATTTTTAATTTTTTTTCTCTTATGATTAAGCTGAGCTGGGAGATGGACCACCGTGCACAAGGCGAGGCAAGTTGACCAGGAATGACCTCGCGTTGGTATAAGCTATGTAGGTGAAGTGACCCGGGGAATGACCTCGTGTTGGAATAGGCTATGTAGGTGAAATATGGCTCGACAATTGTACTCTTGAAATGCTCTGTGCACACACACACAATAATAAATCTTCCCAAAGCTCCTTCATGAAATGTTACAATTCTTTGTATTTTGAATATTGTTTTTATTTTTGTTGAGACTTGGTAAGATTGGGCAACAACATGTTCTTGCTCGAGCCATATTTGTTCGTTATTTTAGTTTTTGTATTTTTTGCTACCTGTGCATGCGAGAGATTATTGAAAGATACTGAAATGTTCCTAATTTATGGCTAAATAAATATTTGTACACACGTTTATATACAAGGTCCTTACAATACAAATTTATGTTCCTTGAAGAGGGTAGTGTATGTGAAGCCTGACACTTCTAGATGGTCACCCCCATCTAGAGGAACTATGCTAAGCTAGAGGAGAATAATGAATGGTTGTATCTTGGTGAGGCGAGGTGCAGATTGTGACGCTATATGGCCGTCGGTCACTAAGGTAGGTCACACCAGTCATAGTTGTGTAGTCAGGTGACCCCCTATTGACCAACTGTTCTCGGGGGCTTGCAATGGCATCCTCGTATTACCCTTAAAACAGATAAGGAGTTCGATTCTTACCTTTGTTCCTTAGTGATATTGTGATAATGTTTTGGCGTTCTAAAGACAAAGGTAAGGTCGACAAGACTAGGTTTGTCTTTTTAAGGTGAAGGACATACGAAGAATAAAGGGTGCTTGTGGCAAGTGAGTTTTAAGTTTGGAGCAAATTGATTGACCTTTGTTAGGAGCTTCTAGAATGACATTCATTGGTGTTTTGACTTACATTGGTGGTTGCAACCATGGACCAATCTTCCAAATCATAATCCCCTCTAAAGAAGTAAAGCAATATATGTCGTGCAGTTCAAGCATTATTTAAGAATTCCAGTGTCAGGTAAGGTTACGTGATGAAGTGAAATATTCCTAAAAGGTTGTGAATGGAATTACTCCTATTCATCTGGATGCATAATCCTTACTCATGTCTTCTTTTTTTTTTCCTTTTTTTGACCATTGTTCACATTTTAGTCATCTACATGTTAATTGTAAGACGATAAAATGCAGCTCGTGGGACCATTTGCTGCACGGGAGACAAAATTCCATTAGAACTAATGCTTGTTTGGGGACAAAATGCATTGGGCAAACGCGAGTTTGCGTAACGGAAGGCAAGGAACGGCGTTCCATCCGTGGGAGTCGTACGAAAGCTTCCTTCAAGTGTCAGGAACTGTGTTGACTTACTTCATGGGATATCGTAAGAATCATGAGTTTGGTCATGAGATTTGATACATTTTATCAAAGTTATGAATTCATTTGAAGAATTCGATTGAACGTTAGTGGCAATTAAATCATACTTTTTCATTTAAAGATTCTCATAGAAGCGGATTATTCATGACGTAATAAATTCAGAGAGAATATGATAAATTTTGAAAAGCGCTAAATATGAATTTCCTGTAATATATGACTTATTCTCCATCTACAATGGCGAAAAACAAAGAACGTACGTAAATTAACCATGAGTTAGCGTTGGTTATTAATGACAAATAAGACAGTGATTCATTAGCAATATTCTGTATAAAAAATGATAATAATGATAATGGTATTTTTATCATGATAATTCATTAACTTCATTGTCTTTACTCGCATGGAGGAGATGTGTGGTAACAGTCCCTCGCATGGAAACAAGTCACCGTAACCTGTTGATAAGATTGCCATAATCCATTTCAGTACAGGTGATGTAATTCGTCTCATTCAATGATTCGAGACCTGAGACTGATTTACTGTAGTGATGTAAAGGATCGTCATTTATTCAGATCTTCACCTCTTATCATAACCCTATGTTAGTCTTCGTCAGTCTTTCGTTACTTTAGGTGTCTTCTTCCGTGTCTAAGAAATCAAGAAGAATTGGCGTAATCAAATTATTTTAGTTCAGAATCCCTTTCATAGGAAGCTCTGGATTGTGTGAACCTCTGAAGAAAACCGTGTGAAATTTTTTTTTCGGGGAGTAAGAGAAAATGGGAAGAAATGGGTAGGTACAACTGGAGAAAATGGCTCCTTCATTTATGATAAACGAAGGTTCCATTTGAGGCGTGTAAGGCAGCCGTCTGTCCCTTTTGTGACTCCATTAATCTGGAGCATCGTATAAAGTTAAGGATAAGCTTCGAGACGAGACATGTATGTTAGGGTCAAATACTGAAAGAGATCACGTGCGATTCCCGCTCATCCCAATACCCGCGGAGTCTAGAGTTACAACTGTCTTTCAGGGAACAGAGGGGAATGGCGCAGCATCTCTTGTGTTTCAGTCCTGAAGGCCAAAAGAAGATTGACAGTGGCCAAGAGCCCTTACTCAGGAACACTACTTGAGAGGTGTATGTGAACTGGCTGACTCGGTAGACTGTTTGAGATCCAAATTATGACATTAACAAAAAAAGGAACTCATCATTTTTAATATTATTCTTGAAAACAAGAACCTGAAAATATCGGCGTCTGTTAAACCGTTCATGACGAATTTGGGGAGACCCATCGGCTGTTGTTGTTAGTCTTCAAGAACATCTTTCCCTTCTTCAAACTACTGGGACGAGAACGCTAACACACTCGTTCAGTAATTCATTTAATATTTCTTATGTGGCAGATTGATTTTAAGATGCCGTTCTGTTACGGTAGGGTAATCACGCCATGCGTGCATGTGCCCTGGGAAGAGCACCGAGAAACCAATTAAAACTTCAGCTACTATCTGGCATTTAACTGAGCAACCAATCGCGTTCCTCGGCGGGGAGAAGGGAACCAATTAGAAGAGTGGCCCGATAGAGTTCCTCCATATCCAAGTCCTGTTTCTGAATTTGGGCCCCAAGACGCTGGTAGGATAAGGGTTATATCGGTTTGCTTTACTTGGCATTGGTTCGCTGATTACAGGCGCCAGTATTTGCAATTTTGAGGCTTAGGTATCGAATTCTAAGAGATAACTTTAATGGTTAAAACTGAATTCTCGAAGTGTCATTAGATGTTCTGTTGAAAAAAAAAAACAAAAATTTGGAACCTCCCAGCTTGTATTTCTGGTGTAGAACATTGTAGAACTAACTGCACTTGGGTATTTGATAAAATTTCAGCTTGGTTATGGGGTTTTAGGAGAATCTTTTTAAATGAGTCCGAAAAACTGAATGTTCATTGGTTGACTGGTATTACGGATCCAGCCAATCACGTCACCTCGTACTTGTTTTTCGTTTGGCTCCTATTCACGATGGTAGATTTAATTCTTCAGTGCCGTTCGAATAAGGCTTCTTTTTCACCACCAACCACTGGAAAACTCGGCCTTAATGTAGTCGTATCTAAAGCTCAAAATGGTGTCATGCATCATGTAGGATTTGGGGTTCCAAGAGCTTATTAGCATAGATAAGGAATAATTCCCGGATGTCCGTATGCGCAATTTTTTGATATCGGGGGTTCAGAAAGGGTGATAATGCTCTCTGCCAATCCCTCTAAGGTTGAGTTCCTGGGTGTCGTTACCTATAGATATAACCTTTAGGAAATATGTCAATTTAGTACACACACACACACACACACACACACACACACACACACATATCCTCTCCCTCGTTGGCGAAAAATTCTTGTCATTAAAAGAAAAAAATAGCCTCGTTGTGCATAAGGCATTCCTGCTTCTGGCCATTTGCATAGGTCGTTTTGATTTTAGTCGAGAGTTTGTAGTTGAAGACAACAGTTTCAGAGATCCATTGTGTTTTATTGTCTTCTTACACGACGAGCAAATCTTTCCCCGTCTATTTGAGGGCGTGTGTTTATCTTGTCTGTATTTTGGGTTTGTGTGTATGTTGCATGGGACACGTTTTGCAAGGATGTGTTTGTTGTATTAATGACAACTTAGATACATCAAGGGCCTTTGTGTATGCTGACAGAGTAACACACTATGATGACCTGTGACATTCTTTTACGAGTATGGACACTCGTTTGTATCGTTACGTAGGATTTTGATGTACAGTGTATATAACCTAGGGATATGTGAGGGTGTTGCAAGGGGTTGGTGTCTGGTATTAGGGACGTAAGGACGTATGACTGTCGGGAAAGTCAGGGGCACACGCACGTGTCGTATCTGGCATGCGTGCAGGTTTTTCGTCACCAAGACAAGGTACGGAACGGAGGCACATGCCCACTTATTTGTAACCAAGGAACGTATAGGTCTGTCGTAACCAAAAGAATTTCACCGCTGTCGTAATTGTAGTGGTCCAGTGTACGTCATTGGTGACGGGGACACGTGCTTACCTGACGTTAATACGTCAACTGTCGTAATGTGGATACAGGTACACCAGTGATAGACGCATATGCAGACCATACATTACTTCGTCTTCTGTCGTATTAGGGATACAGGTGAAGGGAGTAACAAGGACAGATGAAGACTAAACGCTACTGGGACATCATCTCTCCGAACATGGGATTCATACACACCTTTTGGGAAGGTGTGCGTGAGCTACTCTCTTAACTAGGACACAGTGGTTCATGTAGTAAGCGAGACATATTCAAACTTAAGGTGTAACCAGGTCACGTTTATACTTATCGTAATGGGGGCACGCGTACTTCAGACGTAAATGGGTCACGCCCTGAAATAGGGATAGGGATACACCTGAAATTGGGACACATGCATACTAGATGTCGTTGGGACGACGCAGCTGTGCAAAGGTAGTGACACATTTGGACGCCATGACAAGGAAGGACACTGGTGTGTGACTGCAAGGAGGACAGCTGGTTCCAGTCAGAGCAAGACGCATGTTCGTTTACAAAAAGGAAAAGGTTTCTTCGTCATGTCGAAGATATGAAACACTTTGGTTTTTATCTGTTATCTTTAAGTTTGGCTATCTTTTTCTTCTTTTAGTTCCGAGTTTTGTCCGTTTTGGTATCATTTGGAAGACGAGTTTAAATTTACGATGAATTAGGTATCAAATGGCATCAGAATTACTTTTGTTATCGGGAACTTTATTTTCTTTTTATCTTGTTGATTGCTAAATTATGTTTGCAGTCATCTAGTGAGGAAGATTACCCCCACAGTCTCGCGAGGAGGATGTGTTCTTTTACCATCCACTAACGTAAAATATTCATAGTTTCTTCATTCATTTTTATTTTCTTCGGTGTCGTAGAAGAAAGAGAGAAAGATAGATATTTTTCGTTTTGTCATTTTGTTTTCAATGTCCGAATTATCTAAGCAATCAAATTCCACACCTGGCAAGCTTCATTAGTATCTGTAGGTGTTGAGATAGTTGTATGTTGAGGGCTTCTGGTTGTGGCCAGTGCTGGAAGAATGGTGAAGCGTCGCTTGCTCGGACAAGTTCGTGGGGGAAGACCATCCAGCACTGAGAAAAGACTGGAGGATTCGCAATGAGTGAGGAAAGGCAATTGAGGGGACTTGGCTTAATCCTTTCGGGAGTTGGTGCAAGGGAGGATTATCTTTAACGTTGAGAGGGAGTCGATGAGTTGATTACTTTTAGCAGTGAGGGAAATCGATGAGGTGTTCAAATTTAGCATTGAGGAAGTCAGTGGTGAACTGTTTACATTTAACATTAAACTCGGGGATCGATGAGATGATTACACTTAGCGTTGAGGGGGAGATCGATTAGATGATTACATTTAACACTGAAAGAGTCAGTGTTTAAGTTTGATATTGAGGAAATCCTTGTGATGATTACATTCATCAGTGAGAGGATGAGTAAGATACTCTCATCACATTTCAGGAAGTCTTATCAGTCATCATTCAAAGTGAGCGGAGTCTGTAGGACGATCACATTTAACTGTGAGGAAATCACTGGATAATTACATTAAACCCTGAGGCTGTTTGGTGGATAATTGATAACATTTAGCTCAAGAGGAGTCGATAGGGTGCTAACGTTTAAAGGGGTAGTCAAGGGGTGATCCTGTTTCACAATGTGAGGTCTTGGACAACGACCATACTTGGATGTGAGGGATACGAGAAATGGTAATATTTGACAGTGGAGAAAGTCCATCAAGTGATCTTGATACCGAGGGGAGTACACAAGCATCTACCACTCTGGGAGTTGACAAGATGATAATGTGTCGAGTCTGTGGAAACCGATGTGAACAATTTTAACGCTGTGATCATCTGCAGTCCTGAAGGAGAAAATGGGACAATTACAGAAAGCTCAGGTATTCGATGGGTTCATATTTCAACGCAGGGGGTTGATGGGCGTGGTCAGGGTGTTGATGGGCGTGGTCATATGTAACACTGAGGGAGTCAGTCGGGAGTAACGACACGTAACACTGACGGAGTCAGTTGGGATGATCACACACAACACTTGAGGAACTGAGTGAGGGCGATCATGAAGGGGGCAGAGTCGATGGTCGTCTTATGATGAAGTGAAAGAATGGCGGTATATCTTACCTCAAGAACTGTTCACAGTGGAATGATTAAGGGGAGTAATGTATATATATTTTCCCAAATCTTAGAGACTTGGTGATATACTGAATCTTTAGATGCAAAGAAGTTTTCAACTTGCACAGTTATGAACAATTAGCCGTGAAAGAGGGGACTGAAGAATTACGGAGTTGAGGTACAGCATAATGGAAATATCCTACCACTGCAGTAGAGCAGTGGGGTGGGAGAATATAATGAGGGTCGAACCGCAAATGATAGACGTGAAGGAATTCCTATTAGGATTGTAGATGTACCTCAAGAGATTTTTAACATGGAGAAATACTTCATTGAGAGGCAGGTGATAGAGCATTTGGTTCCACTGTGATGGAGTGATAAAGAAATCATCGAGCAGTGACGACGGTGGTGAAACAGAATAATGAAAATAATAATCTAAGATCGAATCGACTTCGACCCCCCCAACGACGCGAAGAGCGACGACCAACTTGAGCGTCATTACTTGGGCGATTTCCCATTTTCTGTTGCAGACACAGAGGATCCCTTTGTTCACCAGCACAACTCTCGGCTATGTTGTCAAACTCCTGTGTTTGTACAGAATGTACGCTAAGACAGGGTTATGCGTGTGTGTGTGTGTGTGTGTGTGTGTGTGTGTGTGTGTGTGTGTGTGTGTTTGTGTGTGTGTGTGTCTCCCATCTTACTTGGCATTCTGGAACAACATTACGCTTCAGACCACACCCTTGAAGGGTAGATGTTGTATAAGCCAAGCTATCAATCTCGAGGAGGGAACTGCTTGCTTTGTTGTGTCGTATGACCACACCACTTGGGAGGTTTGGTTTGAGTGGCATTATGAGAAGACTGACTAAAGTTCCGATGCTTTGGGGAAAGGTAGAATGCTCATGAGTGACATTTGATGAGATAATCGGCACTGATTTTTGGGTTTTGAACTTACCTTCGACGAAAGACCAAGAATTCTCAACAGCCATGTACAAACTGAGTAAACGTAGGGTGAAATTAGATATTATCTGAATGCATTTATGGAGCATTGAGTGTAATAAGATAAAAAAAAAACAGTAATGGGAGTTTAGGGTTTGCTTAGGCTCGTCTCGATGAAAGGTTCGGAACTGCTTCAGGTTCGGCTTGTTCAAAGCTTCAATGATGCATTCCTGTAGTGAGAAGGGTTGAACCCCGTATATCTGTGAAGTCATACCGTAAAGAAGAATCTTACGTGATACTTCTCTGATGTATATATATATATATATACACACACACATATATATCTGACGTCACCCTTATGCGTGGCGTCGCCGTGCGAACTCTGAGGTCATCGCAACCCAGGAAGTAATGCTCAGAGCAAGTGTCTCGCTGTCCACCTACCAGAAGCCCTAGACCTTGAATAATTTAGCCTACTAATAACGTTAGGTTGTTGAAGACAAGAGAAAGGGCTTCTACCTCACAACAAGTTCCTAGGATTGAGCAGGGGCGGTATATATATATATATAAATATATAAATATTATAAATAGGGTGACCTCATATAAAGCACTTGTGAGCTTTTTATCTTCTTTACGCATCCGTGACACCCATCTTCTGTGCCCAACCCGACTCCACACACACCCCACCTCATCCCCTCCACCCACCCTCCTCTTTGTTGTGAATACAGGAAGGTGAGTTCCACGGAAGGAGCTGTTGTTAACTGCTCACACTTGCTGGTCTTGGGGTCACGTAGCAGTGTTTCCCCCCCAACCACCCCCCCAAAATGGCACTATATCTGTGTGTAGTAAGTCATGACTATAAGTATGTCCTAGGTCACGAGTAATGTAGGTTTAACCCTCGTGTGACCAGGTGAGCGATTTTGACCAAAAGTGGTGACACTTGAGTAAGGTTATGTAGCTCTCGGTTGGAAATGAGACAATTGGTCCTTACTGAAGCCTCGCTTTAAGGCTCACTATCGCTGACCTTGTCGCAGATTTGATATTCCCAGCCAACCAACTGGCACTTGCAACGTCTTAGGAGCTCCAGTGAGCGGATTGGCTGCTCGGGTTTGGTGATGTAACGAGGATAATAATTATGCCTTATCTGACTGGCTGCATTCTATCCTGACGTCATCATATATCCCAAAGGACGTAATCTGGTACAGTCTGATTGGCTGGAGCTCCTGACGTCACAAATATTCCCCCCCTCCCTTCCCCCTTCCCAATACGAAGGAGTGGCCTGCCCAGCAAGGCGTTATCAGCCGCCGGGGGGGGGGGGGGGGGGGGGGGGGGGGGGGGGGGGGGGGGGGGGGGGGGGGGGGGGGGGGGGGGGGGGGGGG
>JAUUDY010352473.1:0-11528 GCA_032361765.1 Panulirus inflatus
GGAAGGAATGGCACTAATGCTCAAGCAGGAACTGTTTAATGTGTTGCGAGAAACTGGTTATCACTGGTACTTTTCCATTAAGCTAGGGGAAAGAGGGTGATAGAAACGAGTTTTGGGAGCAGCTGAGCGAGGGTGTCAGCAATATCAATGGAAAGAGATCGGTGTAGTAGCGTTGGGCGAGTCGAACGAGAGCAAGTAACGATGATCAAGGGTATAATTGAGGGACACATGGAGTATTCAGGGAAGTAGATAGGGATGATGAACAGCTTGTGGAGTTGTGCTGAAAAAGGACTAGCGAGTGGGAACACCTGGTTTAAAAAGAGAGAAGCATACGTACGAGAGTCGGAGATATGGTCAAGTCATTATTGGATCGCGTACTATTTGTGGTAAGTGGAAAAGACACACTTAGATGTGAAGGGGCAGAGAGGGGCAGCTGGTGGGATAGGTTGTATTTACCTAGTGGAGGCGAGGTCAAGATTTAAGAAGGGGTTTCGTAAAAAGGATGCATGTGAAAAGGGCGTGGCGAAAGCAAACATGTATGCTAAAAGAGACGGTGTGCAAACTAGTAACAGAAAGATATTTAGGGAAGCAATGATGAATGCACAGGAGAACCGTGTTGTCGACTGATCAGGTTAGGATTTCCTCTGTATGTATGGGACATGGTGAGGTGCCCGAGGATTGGTGGAAACCATTTAAAAGCAAGGGATACAAGGGAGCGAGTTTGAAATGTATAAGTAAAAGTTTGCCTAGCGTACCCGTTAAGTTGTACGAGGGTGAGGGTATATATAGAGTACGAAACTGGGGACGAACACTGGTTTCAGGAGTGGTAGAAGTGTGGATCGGGAGTTTGCTATTATAAGGGATGTGCGAGAGAGAGATCAATGGCATTAAGGGATCTGGAGAAGCCATATGATACGGCTGACAGATGCCTCGCGGAAGGTCTCACGAATGTCTATGGTGGGTTGACAGAGATACCTTGCCGAAGGTCTTACGAATATATATGGTGAAGGATTAGACTGGAGAACTTACAGTGTCAGTCTTGATAATGGTGACGGAGCAGCTCCTGGTCCGGTGGTTGTCGACCTTCAACCTCACAGTCCCCTTCACAGGCTCACCAAACGTATACCTGCATATCAAGGTCACAGGAATTACAGACATCACCACTCGCTCCCACCAGTTTAAGAGTCATCAAAACAGGATGAAAGACTTTGAAAAACATTAGTTGATATATCTATACATCAATATAATGTACACAAGACCCACCTGGCACATACTCTGAACGTGAAGTGGACATCCGTGGCTAGTATCCACTTAGTCAAGGACACGTCCACCTTGAAGCGAGGCAAAACGTATTCCTCAACTTTGAATGTGTACGTGTGTTTCTTCCCTTGAGGCAGTTCCACATGGATCGTATAGTCGCCCTGCAGGAATACACGAACCAGAAGTACATAAATTATATAGCATTCCACGCACATCTATATCCTAAATTTTGCGATTTTTCTTTGTCATGGTTTAAGGATTCGAGTTCCACATGAACGAGCAGAACAATTACTAGACGCATACCAGTTCGGGTTCGTCAGCCAGCTGCATCGTCAAGTGTACGAGGCCGCCAGAGTTGTCCACTTGGGTCCACTGTGCCACGCGGGTGTTGGAGGGCGTTGTCACCCACACCACCGGGTACTGCAGAAGGTGGGCAAGTCACACACTTTACGGTCTACACAAGTCACACATAAAAATTCTGGGCTACACCGTACATCAATTTTGTATGTAAACTACTATGTAAAACATCTAATAACCATCATGATCAGTTTCTCCCGACACTTTTTCATGTTAAGTAATCAACGCCACACAAGGGACAAGTCCCCCATCTATCCCGACCATAATGTCTAAGAAAACGGGAAAATGCAACGCAAACACATATATTACATTTGGTCCAATCCAATCACGGGAGATACGAACAATAATGTACCCAAGGGCTTATGGATATAAAACTAAATAAGATTAATAAAACTTTTGTATATAAACAATCTGTAAAAACAGCCTCCTGCAATATTACAGCCTTTTTTTATCTACATTCATCAAATAACCTGTTTGAGAGAGGGGATAAAAAATGGGCATTAACAATATGCCAGAGTAGTGCAAAGACGTACACACACTGGCCACCAGCTTCAAAGTCTATGTCAAATATTATATTACAAGAAGCAACTCGACACCAAGGCCCCTTTTGAAATTCTCAGCAACGCCGATCTGGTCAATATTTCCGTCTGGTTCATTCCATATAAACACCTCCTTCTGGGCGATTACATACGACCAATGTCCAGGGGTCGTTATGTGCAACACTCCTGGGCAGCTGTAGTGACGGGATGATATTTCACCACAAAAGGCAAATCCTTAAACTCCCTCACCATCACCACAGCTTCATACAGTGTCACGAAGCAAAAACTGGTCTTACTGTAGTGAAATAAACCAATATGGGGTCTTAAAAATTGCTCTTAAAATCCACCAGTTACGTTATGATTAATACGTCACACGCAAATACGTCATTCACAGTTTTAAGTATTTGCTGGTTACCCTCTCGACCGATCAATCTTTGGGTGGATGAAGTTTTCGACATTAATTTAAACCATAACCAAACCTAATCCTGCATAATCATCACAGATAACCAATCATTCTTGACCGGGATTAAAGACTGGGTAGCGACTCCGCTGCACCACCTCCGGCTCAAGGCAAAAAGATTAAAGTTAAAACTACAGAGTTGGACGGTCGACCTCACCCTCCATCAAGCAGCAGTCATGGCCACTCGAGATCATACAAGTCTGGCCGATAGAGTCTTTTCTAACCAACTCTGAGTATTACTCATATAAATCAGAAAATATCACTTTAGACTTGTGTAACTGTACTTAAATACTTGGACAGTCAGACGTATGTGGTCATATATATCGAGAGCAAAAAGCAATTCTGCTTGTATTGATACTCTTCCAAATGCCTCTCACTTAACCAAGTCTGTCTTAAAAGACATGGACACAAAAGTGCTTTACGGTATTGGGGCACATAAAGAATACTCCTGGAACATTTTTCTTCCCCTTTTTCATGGGACCCCCTCAGCTTGCGAGGTTACACTACACACAGGAGCAGGGAAGGGATGGATCCCTTCGGAGTGAAAGGGTGCAATGGCGAGACACTATACTCCTTTCCATCCAATGATTATTATGGAGCCTCGTCGAAGGTTACACGACTACACTAAACCAAGAAGATTTACGTTTTTTTTTTTTTTTTGCCACTTTGCTAATCAAAGTCCCGGATGAGACTAAGAAAAGATCCGTTCATACAACAGACATTGAAGGTAAAATAGGTTTTACAAAGAGGAAATGTGAAAAGTCTATAGCAATATGGCCCGTCTCCATACTGTCATAATAGGAAGCAGATGGTTTAGTACACCCTTGCTGGGAGACACTCAACGTTTTCAAAAGCAGTGTTAGAAATGATAAACAGAAGAAAGCAATATTACGGCAGATATAGTCTACAAAATAAAGTAGACAAGGCAGAAAATGTTATATTCCAGTTTGGTCAACAGAACCTGAGGAAGAGGCACGTTAAACACGAGAGCAGTACTTCCTTTCGGGTCAACTGGTGTCGCCCCTAAAGATCTGGGCCACCTGTTACACAAGAAAGAGGCACTCGTGTGTACAGCACCCTAGCTGTTAAGAAGCATGGTTGTGTGCTGTTCATTCTGTGTTGTTCATACCATACAGGATATTATCATGCCCAATATGTTCATGCGAGATCAATGTTGAACTTTAGAATTATGGAATTTAATAGTGGGTTAAAACATATGTACAGACAACAAATGCATTTTTGGTCTACTGATATTAACACTTGCAGCTTCCCTGTCCTGCGATGCTTCTCAACTTTGAACTTAGGAAGGAATTATGTTCAGACCAAGAAAACGAACGAGTAAGAAGTGGAGAAGAGTGGAATCATCACCATACGAGTTAGTAAGTGTCGGAAGACAAAAAAAAAAAAAAAAGGTTCGTGTATGGAGATATGAACGGAGGAGATAGGACAGAACGAAGAGCAACACCACTTCATACGATTACAAGAACTCACTCTGGACAACTACACTAATGGAAAGGAAGGGAAGACATGGAGGAAACCGAGGAGGAAAAACTCACGACATCCTCTCAAATGCTCTCGAGAGGTCAGAGTCGACAAAGAGTCGTCAAAATCCCTGACAGGAGGAAGACCCGAGCTACATAACCACCTGCACATCTTGTACTGGAAAAGCCAAATTGGTGATCAGAAGATTGGGAACGAGATTCCAAGTGCTTAAAGTGTCGGTTTAAGGCGAACTTAAGAGGAGTGACGGGGCTATAGCTGTATAAGAAGTCTCCTTACTTAAGAATGGGCTACACGAAAGCAAGCTTCCATACAGTACCAAATCTTAACCCTACCTCCTCAGTCGACACTTTCATAAAGGGTCCAGCGATAGTGAGGAGTCTGAAGTGGACGGTCTGGCCGGGCAAGTACACGAACTTGTCCGTCTGTATGAAGGTCGTGGGCACGACGGTCTTCAAGCTGATGCTGGCGGTATAGTTGAGTAAGACGCCTCCCACCTGGCCCACAACACTCACCAGGCCGCTAGAATGCTTCGTCTCGGGCACAGACAACTCCTCACACCACGCAGTTTGCCCTGAAGTCCAGAAGGAAGTGGTGTATGGCAGGTGTGTGTCACCATCACTCGTCTCTACGAGCCATCACCTCAACAAGAATTAGGGGCCAGTAATATTTCAGGTGAAATTAAGGAAGCAAATTAATACTTTTGACAAGTTTTACCACAAAATTTGCTGCTTTGCCAACATTTTCACCTTCGAGGCAGACGTGGTGAAAGGACTTTCAAAGACACATTCAAATCAATAGATATTGGCTTCAAAAATATAAGTTTAAGAAAAAAAGAAGACTACAAGTTTTGAACTTTACATAACACCGTCGTGTTGCCCACAAAGCTAAAAGGAAGGTAGTTTTCATGGCGAAAAATACACCTATAAGATCCAAAGTATACAGTATTGTTTATAATGACCTGTTCAGATCCGAACTGGAATATGGGGTTCATTTTTCATCACCAAACCTTATCAAAGATGAGGAAAACAGATTCAAACATTGGATTGAATTATAGAATTTAGGTTTATTAGCCAAGCACTGGAGCTTCTAAGGCCATTCATCGATCGTAATACAAATCAAAATATTCTGTCTTAGAAATTCAAATTAGTAAAAAGAAAAAATCCAAATACATAATTGAATAGAAATATTCAAGATTTATACTTTGCCTTAAAAACTCCATTGAAAATCTATGATTTGCATTACAAATTCCACTAACCTGTCAATATAACATTCGTGGCCGAGTAATTCATTCCTAGACCTGTCATGTAGTAACTGTCCCCCGTTCTCGATTAAAAAGAAACATTCTATGAGTTTCATTGTCAGGTGTCACAATAGGGAACCTGTCTGTCTGTCTTCACCACTCGACTTCAAGTAAGCTATGCGGGAGACGAGCACGTCCAAGCCGAAGTCTCGTTATGATGACTCTCGCTTGGATTTGATTACTTTGAGGCTTCCCAGTTTGTGACCACTGCGTCTTACACCTTTTTCACTTTTAATATACATCATAGTCTTATTAATCATTTTTATGGATCGTTTCCCGAAAATCACCAGATGGAATGTTGGAATTAGAAGGGTGTAGCTGTTCCATTGTTCTTTAGCAGCTTTATCTGCATTTTAGTTTGCTTCCATGTCCTCACATGCGATAGTACCCGAGAAAAATCGACATTGGTACGTCTCGTAGAGTGCAGGAAGAGGACCAGCCAAGCCTTCACCTCCTGCATCAAAGGACGAGTCGGGTATCAGCTGCTGTAACCAGCACAAAACACTAAAGGAATCGGTATAGATGAAAATTTGTCCCTCAGATCCGGAATAATAGACATTTTCCACACCCCTTAGTAATGCAGTAACTTCAGCTGTGAAGATAAAATAGATAGCAACTTTACTACACCATCGATCACAGTAGAAGAACTTATATGGAGCATTCGTCACGGGGCTGGATGATCCGAGAATTTTTCTAATATCTTCCTCCTTTACATGGACATATTCCAACTGGGAGTCTATACCAAGGGGGATATACTTTGATAGATCCTTTTTCTAATCGTGCTTCCAGAGGTTTTGGTGACATCTTTGTTGAGTCGTCTGTCTGTTGGGTTTTTCATGCATTTATCACTTGGATTACTCTAAGGTTAGGGTCTTTACTATATGTTGCAAACCAAGCTCTTCCCTCCAGATGGGAAGGGGCGGCATACCCGAATCTTCAAAAATGCTGTCAGCAGGGAAGGTACTGTACGCCCCAGTACTGATACGAAAACCCATGTTATGTACATCTAACTTCAGAGGGCTGGTTTCCGATGCCGAGCCACAAACTCGGCATGCATAATCTAGTTTGCAGAGATTGTAAATGTCACTATGCCTCATGCAACCTCAAAGTTCCAATTAAGATGCGAAATTGCTTTCAAAATATCGAGACTGATTAACTAATGCTCATTAATACGAGAACTATTGGTC
Organism: Panulirus inflatus; assembly: GCA_032361765.1. NCBI lineage: Eukaryota > Metazoa > Arthropoda > Malacostraca > Decapoda > Palinuridae > Panulirus > Panulirus inflatus. The sequence continues at coordinate 6,607 of JAUUDY010352473.1, forward strand.
ACTTTCTTGTCCAAACCTATACCAAGAAACTTTATTCTCACGTGGAAAAATGGCGTCTTTCAGAAGCAAGGTTGGGATCCCCTATTCTTTTCTGGTGGATCTAATGGCCTTAGTTTTCAGAGGGGGAAAACGTGAATCCCCCTAGAGTCAGCCCACTTAGTAACTGCATTTATTCTTGCTTGATTCTTCCTCTCAACCTCTACTGCAACGGACGCACTACAATAAATTGCATGGTCATCCACAGAGAAAGAGCTTTGGACCTCAGGGGGAATATGGTCCACAAGAATATAGCTACTGCAAATAGAGTAGCACACAGCACACCACCATGTGGGATTCCTTCTTGTAAGTATGGTGTTGAGAACGCAGAACCAACTCGAGACCCTGGTATCGACCTGATAAACCTTTGAATATTCATACATCTGACCTCTAATATCCTAGGATCCCAATTGCTTCAGATACCACCTCTCCATGTGGTGTCGTACGCCTTCTCAAAGTCAAAAACAATGCCAATGTTCTGGTTTGTTTAGCAAAGGCATTCCGAATTTTCCAAGAGAGTATAAACAGTGGATCTAGATAAACGAGCGACCACAGTATGCTTAGCAGTCTATTGGCCTACTTGGGTCATTAATGTTCTTTTTGAGGGGTTTAATCAAATTATGGCTTATGGGCCTTCATGGAAATCTTACTTTATCAACTATCAGGCAACTAGTTTTTTCTCTTTCTAAGCTACATACATATATATATATATCCAAAGACAGGTACATAAATAGAACATCTCTTAGGGAGGATGAACATCTGGGTGAACTGCGGACAGACCACAGTGTTCAGGATTCGTCGAACCTGTTCACTTTCGACCCCTGACAGCCCGTTCATGTGCAAAGGTCAAAGACAACAAGATTTGTGTATCGAAGATGTTTTGGGCTTTCCACTAAACATCACTGCATCATCCGGGTGCCAGTGAAGATGTCCAATATCAAAAACCATTTCATCATTACCACAAACCATCCTCGAGGTCAAATGAATATTCCTCCCTTATCACAACGTCAACACTACTGCCTGCCGACCACAAGGACCAAAACCACCTGGTTGGTTGGTCGTTTGTGCTTTCGACCTATCAACTGCCAGGGATCATTAGGGCCGTCAATGTAATGTACATCCACCAACAGGAAAATCTTTAACACCTTTAAATGGTGAAGTTAGTTCTAAGACCACATACACCATACATGTGGCCCATGATGAACACCTGCACGACGAGATAAAGCTTACCAACACATCATCACTACAAAGTTTACCAACACATCATCACTACAAAGTTTACCAACACATCATCACTACAAAGTTTACCAACACATCATCACTACAACATGTTCATGGTCTCCCGTACCTTCAGGAATATACAGGGGATGGTCTAGTATAACCCCCAGGTTCTGCGTTCCCTCAACTCCTTGCTTAGTGGCGTTGAGATGAACGCTGACGGCGCCAGCAGGAGCCGTGGGCTCCGTCAGGAACACACACACCTGGGTCGTCTCCCCGGCTGTCCACAGGCGAGGAGTCGTGATGACGTGGCCTCTGAGGAAAAATAGGCAGCGGCTCAACATTTATCAATAATGCATATTAGAATCTTTATAATCATTACAGGAAGCATTAATGGTAATAGTTATAAAGCATTACAAGGAGAAAGCAGCAAGTCTCGTCTTGCACCAACAGAATGAGGCAAACATTTTCTTTAATGCTAATTGTACATCCTTAAACATTTTCGCTTTTAATCCATCTTTCCTGCACTGTTGACACCACTGGCCTTTGCCCTTACGAGTCAGGTCAAAGGTTATTTTCGAAATACCTTTAATACCACAGTCCATTCATCAAACCCTTACTCAACTACTACACCACATCATAACCACTACACCCTATCATAACCCCTACACCCTGTTATATCCAATACACCTTACCATAGCCCCTACACCCTACCATAATCACTACAGCCCATTATAACCCCTACACCCTACATCTTTATCAAAGGCCATCTTTACCACGTTCACAAAGGTTTTCTTGTGGGAAATTTTACTTGCGAAGGAACAAATTAAGAGCCATTCTATGCAACAAGCTAAATACCAGTACGTTGATTACATAGTCTGAAGACACCAACTCGGCTACTTCTAGAATTACACCGGTTTCGTGTAGCGCTGATGGTATACTGTTCATTTCTGTTGTAATTAATGATGTAAAAGTCATCACAAATGTTTAGTTCGACGATCAATTGTCATTATGTATACACAAGATCCCTAGTTTCCGTTCAGTTATGATAACTGATAAATCTCATCATAAAATTTGCCTTTCCTTCTCTTCACACAAGAGAAGGTAGCTGCAGGTCTTCCGTATTAACAGGCACATAATGTAGAACCTCACTACCTCCCTCCTACCCTCTGTGACGCTGCTTTGTATTACATAAGAAATCGGGCGGAACGCAAGATGAAGTGACCCAGAATCCAGTGGAACAGAAAATAGATAACCCTTTTAAAGATATTCCTCAAATTGTGGGATCCCCCGCCCCTTAATGGGAGACGTTCCGTCAAACTAGCGATCTGCCACCGTCGGTCGTTTGGTACTTCAGACTTTCCCGCAAGTAAAAAGTAGCTCATTCTCCTTTCACGCATTTTCCAAACTCAGTCACCAACTTCTACAGTTTCTCACTCGAATCAGCCACCAGATATTTATAATCGGCAAACAACTCGCTTCCAAGGTCCTCCCATTCGCAAAATTGACTGCATGCTCGCCCCTTTCTCCAAAACTCTCGCATTTACTTCCCTAACCACCCCATCCGTAAACAAATTAAAAAACCACGGGGTATCACATATCCCTATTGCAGATCGACAAAAAATTACCCAATATGATTCTTCAGAATACACAACGATTTGCGTAATGTCATTTTACAATACACCAACACAAGAAACGTATAGTCACTCAAAAAAGTTTTGGGTGGTTCGTGTGTGTTTATGGCCCTGTGCAGTCCCCACCTCCCTTTCTGGACGGAGAGTCTGTATAACAGTCATGTCCTAAGTGAACACAATTCCGACAGAGACCTGTCGGCCAGAAAGGAAAAAAAAAGAGAATATCTAGTATTGATCGGGTCTTCACATATTGCATAGGCCATAGGCTAAAGGTAGAAGAATTATAGGAAGAAGAGAGGAAGTGAACTAGCGGTCAATTGTCACGAGTGAAAGAAGTACACAAGTCACTGCCAGTAGCCGGTCTCCACATACTGGGGTCAACAGCAGCCAATCACAAGCCTCGGGTATAAACCTTAAGCGTCCGCAGGTCACGGACAGACAACTCAGTGAAGCAGACGCAAAATTAATAACTTGTACAAACAGACAACAGCGTCTATACACAGGAAGCTATATTGGAATTACAGCTTCATTTATCCCCTACAAATTCAACCTTTTAATGGGTAGTTTCCTTTACCTCCCACAATCACAAAGTCGCAACAGTAAAGTCCATTTCTGCCGAACCAACTTTTATCCAAAGCCCTCATCATTCCACCACGTAGTAGATTGTGTACACAAAAGACTCCATTATCCCCCCCTTCCCACACACGTTAAATACGACTCTACTGCATCGCACGTTCATGACGCAAGGTACTCACGCATGGCAGGGGACAAAGACCATACAGAACCCCCACAGCACAGCCAATAAGACCACCGCCATGACCACAGCGAAGCGGATCACTGGGAGTGTCGTCGACCCAGCCAGCGAAGTGCAAGACTGCTCGGCTGTTTGTGGGAATGGAATCTCAGGTCTCGACTTGTTGATATCCCTAACTGCAAATTCATCTGGTGGACTCCACTGCTCGACAGATGGCGTTATTTGAAATAATTTTTTTTTCTGGCGTTATTTAATACATTTCACTTATTTTCTAAAGCTCTATATCTTCATATGACTTTAATCTAAATATTCTACCAGTCGGTATTTAGTCCTATAAGATGAAGGTAACATTTCAGAAGAACGATTTGGATATGAATAACTCACAGGATGGCCACATAGACGGCGCTAGCCTCGCTACCGTACGTCTACTATTGAACACTCACCACACTATCCAAAAAAACAAAAAAAATTTGCCCATAAATTACGTCCAACGGTCAAATCTTGGTGGAAGCTTATATTTACACTCATCATCATCAGACTTTTAATGAGTGATATATTATGGAAATTCTCTTCAATCATCAACAGTGTGTGTGTGTGTGTGTGTGTGTGTGTGTGTGTGGAAGCTCACTGGGAAATAATCATTCTAAGTTTATCATCCACTACGATGCTTAGCAAATTTTAATCTCAATGGATATCTCATTAACGTAACTATCAAGATAACTTTTATAATCAATACCTCGATATTTCGACGGAAAAATACAAATATAGAAAACGTACGTATGGTTTGAATTACATGTGATTACATTATCTCTTACATGAACGGTGACTGACGTGTGTGGTTTGAATTACATGTGATTACATTACCTCGTACATGAAATTACTTATGACATGTGTCGTGATAGTATTCAACACAGGTAAACTATAAACAATTCCCTGCCTGATATATTGAATGCAAACATGTTTACTAAGCTTTTACGTCAATATGTTTACGCATTCGTCTTTCGAGTTACGCCGTAGAACGCGTAAGGCGTCGCAAGGCGAGCGTATCACGCATTTTGACGATCTGCTTTGGTAGTGGCTTAAAAGGCCTCCTAACCCTGCAATTAACTAGCCTCTGGCAATTGCCTCGTTGCTGGTCTACCGCCTCGTTCCGTCCAGTTCACGTCAACAGCTTTATTGACACGTACACTCGCTCTTGGATCGCCCTACGCTACAGTTCTGTTCGTGGGTTAACACGAAAGTTCGTATTAGTTTGATGTGGTGGTTTACCTTGTCCCTAG
>JAUUDY010352695.1:0-11526 GCA_032361765.1 Panulirus inflatus
TTACCTCCCACATCATGTACTCTTTAAGACTTTCCACAAAGCATCTCTATCCACCCTGTCAAATGCCTTCTCTAGATCCATAAATGCCACATAGAAATCAATCTGTTTCTCTAAGTATTTTTCACACATTCTTCAAACACCTGATCCACATATCCTCTACCACATAGAAATCAATTTGTTTCTCTAAGTATTTTTCACACATCATTCTTCAAACACCTGATCCACATATCCTCTACCACTTCTGAAACACACTGGTCCTCCCCAGTACGATACTCTGTACATGCCTTCACCCTCTCAATCATTACTCTCTCATGCAATTTTCCAGGAATACTCAACAAACTTATGCCTCTGTAGTTTGAACACTCATCTTCCTTTGCCTTTGTACAATGGCACTATACATGCATTCCACCAATCCTCAGGTACTTCACCATGATCCATACATACAACCAATCAACAACACAGTCACTCACTTTCTCAATAAGATTCAACTGCAATACCATCCAACCCCACTGCCTTGCCAGATTTCATCTTCCACAAGGCTTTCACCATCTCTTCTCTCTTCACCAAACCACTGTGCTTACTTCAGGTCTCTTCAAAACTATATGCACAAGTTTTTCCATAAGAATCTTAGATATATATTGACATGAATCATTTATAAAAGATGTAAAAGTATTATCAGTCAAAACACTAAAGTCTAAGAAGTAAATTCCTCTCACATAAAATACATAAAACACAAAAAACATTATAGTACCTCATGACAATCCCGACAAAGAACATTACAGTGAAGGTCTGCATATTCACTCGGCATTGGTGTCTCCTTAATTTCCTCATCCAGTGATTTCCAAAGCTGTAACAAAAGATTGAGAGTATCAGAAAGCATATACTGCTTTGGTATTTCCTTGAATTATACATAACTAAGTGGAAATACGATTAACCCTAAAGTTAAAGTATAAAAATCAAGTATGGTAGCATATTAGATGAAGCCTCACCACAATAGATATTTTTTTTAATGTTCACACCAATCCTACATTAAATAGTTTTACACAATGTTAAGGAACCTCAATATCTTGGTTATTTCCTTAAGAATCTTACATGTACAATCTCATTCTTTTTTCAATCTCTGTGGATAGGGATTCCAGCCTTCAGATATATAGTGCAATGTGTTATACTGTAAATATCAGTACTAATGTTATCCAAAGCCATCCACCATGTTTTGCCATAGAGAAATGTATAGGTATGTATGTGTGCGTGTGTGGGTGTTTATGTATATGCATGTGTATGTGGGTGGGTTGGGCCATTCTTTTGTCTGTTTTCTTGCGTTACCTCGCTAATGCGGGAGAGAGCAACTAACTATAATAAAAAATGAAAAAATGTTGGGAGAGAAAATTCTGATAATTTAATGGATTCATTAGATATTTTCAATATAATTATTCATGCAGTACAATATCCCTAAAAACTAATGTGTTAACACAAACACTGATTTACACTATCATACTTATGTAACAGAAGAAAAATATTAGCATACTCATAACTCTTGCAGCACTGCCTAATTTATGCCATCAGATGACATGCTCCCTTTGATGCCTTACAGCAGCAGTGTAAACAACTGCATCCATGTCTCCATGGTTTTTTTTACATAAAGACTATGAGAGGGTTCCACAAAACTTAAGTTTTCTTCATAGCAGCATAGCTATTGGAATGAAATAAGAATGGATGGAAAGAAAATTTGGAAAATATGAAAAAATATTTTGTTCCATGGCCATAGGTGAAATTTTCTTCAAGTTGTCATTTAAGGTTAAGTTCCAGGTTAAACCGTTTTATAATGGGCATAACTCAAGCTAAGTCCAAACTAGTGATATAACTCATTAAATTTTTCTGATGATGGAAAGCAACTGTTTAAAGAAAACAGACTGATGCATCCTCACAAAACTAGATTGTGGCTCCTGATAACAGATGAATAACGGACTAATGGATGACATACAAATGGTCAACAACGATGAAAACAGATAAAGCAATACCTAAGTGTCTGGCAGGTTATGCAAGTGACACAAACCTGATAAACACTGGCTAAATGAAGGATACGTAACAGTTAAGCATTAAAATATTTCCTAATGACCCTTGGGTCTGAGTGGATATCAAATGGTCAAAAAATGGATTAACAAGACATTGGTTTGGAAAAATCAGCAATTTACAATACAATTGTCTTTCAAATACTAGAACAAGCATTAATGCTTACCTCTTTCATTTTAATCATTGATGTACCACATGTTGGACAAGCATAAAATCCTGCCTTAATTAGATCATGGAAACATGGCCGATGTATAAGATGGCCACAAGGCGGAACATGTGACACAATCCTTGATGTATGAATATCTTCCAGGCAGACAGGACAATTGGCTTTGCTCATCTTCACAATGCACTGAAAAGACTATATATACAGCACAGGAGCCCATGACATTTGGTACAATACTCTGTCCAATCAGAGTGACAATGATGGGAAAACTTAGTCACTTTTATAGGCAAAAACTAGAATATTTCATACTGTAATGCAATCTATATCAAAGTCTGTAAATCATCAATTTATGTGTATAATGTTATTATTAGGGTAATATCAAATACAATGACAATATAGAGAGAATCTTGAACCAGTAAAACAATATATCAAATGACACAAATTCAGAAACCAGGGCTTTGTCATGAGAGGTTCTGTGAAATTTACAATGGAGTTGGAACATGAGTATCTCCAACCTCAATTAATTAGGGAGTGGAAAGAAAGAAGTGAGGATAATTTAATAAAAGATGCCAAAAATGGAAGGAGCGTTGAGATATACTGTGATGAAGATGTAGATGGCACTCTTGTTAGCTTACACTTGCAAAGTATAACCACTCTAGTAGAGAGGTATGGCGTGTTGAATGTTGACATTATTTTTGTCTTTGCTGAATCTGCAAATCTTTATTGTCAAAAGTAAAGACTGCCAAAATATCCCATATAGTATAAAATTATAATAGCTAAAAACCATATGCAAATTATATACACTCTATTTTAAAATTAATGCTTTACTCCAACCATTTAAGAACATGACCATGTATGTAGTCCTTCACTTACAGCTATACATATATTAAAAAGATGTTAATAAAAGTACTGACCTTATGGGTATCTTTAATAGTGGTGGGGAGACACAATTCACAGGTGCTACAATGGAAAAATTTGTCTCGACCACCTACCCGACATAACCCACATCCATCACAGTGGTACTGCCCTTTGTCATCATCATCATATAACTTACAGATGTGACAAAAGTACTGGAAATAAATGAGAACACTTTATAACATATGGCTCATTCTATTACTAAATAGTAACAAAAAGAATTCTGAAAACCTACCAAGATGATTTAAGAGGGCAGCACTGACATTTGCACATTCTGAATAATGTTGAGTCATACTTTTCATACATCATTACATCAGATACTGTCATGAAGATAAGATTGGAAGAAGGTGAATCTGCTAGAAAAAACAAGTGAATAGATGGCAAAGAATGAGGAATGTTAAGTCCTGAGCAGAAAAGTTCAGAAGATGGTATATATGAAAAGAATGAAAAGTAAATGAGCATCTTCAGAGAAAAATGTAAGAGAATTAATAATAGTCTTTTAGAAAAAAGTGAATAAAAGTAGAAGACAATTAACTGAAAGGACCAATAATGTATCACACATCTAGGAGAAAAGTAGTAACAAAGGAAGAAGTGTGTCCAAGACAGAAAGTCTTTCAAAGAAACACACAGACACACCAGCAGCAAGTGAACAGTAGCAAACTGTAAGAAATCATTCATTAGAGACACCCACAGATGCAGTTCTTCGCAGAGTTACATTTAGTCGGGGCATACTGTGGAGTGAACAGAGAGCATCATAGAGGAGAGATCCTGAGAGGGGTTTTGTATACACTTGTATGAGAAAAATGTGCCATTCAGGACACCAAAATTTCATATAACTTCTGACCATCCACTTTATATAACTTCTGACCATCCACAATCTTATGCTCCCTCACTGAAGATTAGTAAATTATTAATAACAAGGATTCATTTACAGGAAAATACACAAGGAGAACTTAGATACCCATGATGACAAGGAGACATATAGATACTTGTTGCTCTAATGTGTGAATAACTTTGTATATCAGCATGTCATGGAGGATACAAAATCTTGGGAGGACAAGAGACCAACTCTGCTTGACTTCTTTACTCAAAACAGCAATGAAACAAAAGACATCAAACAATAAGCTCTTATAAGAAACTCATCAAGTAGTACTTTATTTTGATTTTGGCAGAGGAGGACACAAGAAGAGCATCAGGAGGCACAGAACTCTAAAAGGAAAAACAATTGAGACAACGAAGTGGAGCTGATTAAATTTTTCTTAAAGTGTAGACAGGAAATGTGAGTTACATAACAAAAGTATAGACCAATGCTATCGATGAAGTCAGAATGTGGTACTATGGGCCACTAATAGTGGATGAAGCATTCTAGGTCCAAAGCTGTATATACATTAGCATGAATGTACAAGTAAACAACTAAGGTCATGGGTATTTGCATGGTTAAAGACAATCTCTGTCTGATTATGGTGTTTGGGATGTTAAGAGTTCAATCTATCACTGAGAACATCATATATATATATTATGGAGGATGCCCTAAGTGATCACCTTAGTATCAAGCAATTGTAGACAATTATTAATGCAAGACCAAAACAGAGGGATAGCACAGTTTTAAAAGAAGTGCATATTCAAACACAAAAGTCTATTAACCTCTTCTACTGTATAACGTGTGATACAAAGTGCAGAATTTAGTGGGCAAGTGGAACGTGTGATACAAAGTGCAGAATTTAGTGAGCAAGTAGAACGCTTGAACATATAATATTTAAAGAGTACTTAAAATTGTACTTACGTTTCCAAAATTTACACCACAGTCTTTATTGCTGCATGTTTGGCTCAGTGGCTGCTGTGTCTGGCATAACATGCATTCTATCTCTGAGATGTTTGATCTTTCCAAAGGATGATTTTCACTTGCATCATGGCAAAACCGGCATATATAGTTGTTTTTACAGCAAGGACTTGTCACATAGTTGAAATGATGGATGAAATATGTTATTACGTTGGTCTTCTGTGCTTAGTTGTCTGTTTGTTTACATCTTGCATTGCAATAGATTAACTAAGGAGTTTCATAAATGTTAATATAATTTGACCAGAAAGTGGAAAATCAATATAAGATTTTATTACTAAAGAGGTTAAGTAAGGTTTCCTTATTATGTACTTTTAATAGGTGTATCACCTGTTCTAATTAACCCCATATTTTCCAAGCTATGTTACAGTCGACTAACTTGTCGTTCATTTCCTCCATAACGCGCCCTACTACTATTTCTGTGATCAAAACATAAGTAATCAAAATCCAAAACTAGTTTCAATGGAGCTAAAATGAACGTTTACCTCCTTCAGTAAATTAATATTCTTAGATTCATGACCACACATCTGTTACTTTATTCTCTCAACCCTACATGGGCATTGAAAATAAATTGTTAAAGGTTAAATGTGACGCAAAGCTAAATGTGCACCCATTGTTTTACCATAGTTTGGACATGTATAAGTAAAACGAGAATTCATAATCATAGAACTTCCCAGTGCAATCAAGGCCAAACTAAGCGTTGCATTGACTGCCCACGCAACACTAATCCAGCTGGTTGGTCAGATCCTTGCAATAAAATACTACCTATTGTTGGTTAAATATAAAAAAAAAATTATCAACATAGACAGCTAAGCGTATACTTACAATCAATCTACATTTCCGTTTATAATGTTCACATCCAAGGGTACATTTGGATAAATTATCTCCAGCAACCGTAATGTCACTCATTCCTCTGTCAGCCATTGTGTTCGGACTGGTGTATAGTATTTTGACTTTGACTTCTCTTTATTGGTTAGGCAATGTCATTTGTTTTCTCAACTAATGTTCATGTAGTGCTTAATTACAAAGACATACTCAAGGGTAATTTTAGAAAAAATCTAATAACACATTACAATTTTTAATGAATATAAGTTAAATGAATAGATGTATGTTAACATGTTGAGACGATTGTTTCACTCATCAGCTGTTAACTGAGGGTACTTAAGCCAGCGCCTATATCCAACGAGCATTCTTGTTAACGAATGTATGTTAAACAGAAACGGGCGAATATAATTGTTAAAATGCCAGTTCCTGCAACTGAGATCATATTTCCTTCATAGAGTACATGAATATATCTGAAAATAGGGGCATAAATACGATCTTTTATGAAGAACAATACCAATGGTCAAATTGGTAGCATTTAATGAGCCAAATGTATATAAAAAAAAATGTATACATTTTTAATGGAGAATAACCTCGCATTTTCAAGTCCATGAATTTTTTTTTTTTAATTTCATGAGAATTACCTGACAGTATCAGACCTTTGGTCGGGACGTCTTAAGGAAGTTTCAGCTAAATTAAGGGGGATGCTTTTGTGCATCTACCATGGGTTACATGCTACTCCAAGAGTGTATGTGGTCTTCAGATTATTCTTAGCACCTGAAGAATATGTTAAAGACTTTTCTGTTGATGCATGTATCTTTATTCTAATGGCTCTGACAGTTTATAGGTCTAAAATCCAGGCAATTAACCAAACAACAATAAATTAGCCGTTTCTATAGGGAAGGATGGGAATCAGTCGCCCATTTTCTAGGAAGAGGTGATTTGTCATAGAAAGATTTTGCATGGTTATCTGTTGATGGGTTTGTAACAGCTATTTTTTGACATTTCAAAGACAGGTGTTTATATATAAAATCATGTTGAATATTACTCGTATATTACATGATGGGTTATATGTATGATAGCAGTAGTGAACCCGTGGAAAGGGGACAGGATGAATAGATAGAAAAGTAAGCTCTGTATAGTAAGTCTCTGAACAAACAATTTACGTTTCATAAGCAAAATATCTGCCGATGCACAACCTACTTTCTACAACTTCACAACTTTTTCTTTCTTCTTGGAAGCATGCCTAGGTGCAGCCCATTTCTAAGAAAGGAGACCGTTTTAACCTCCCTATTATCGTCTTAGTGCTCTCTCTCTCTTACCGTCATCAAAGTCTGAAACTCTCCAAAGACTATCAAAGAAACTTAGGATCCCATTCCTTAATTTTTATCACCGAGTGTTCAGTATAACATATATATAAAACGACAGGAATGAAAAAATATCGGGTAATCCTTGAAAGGAAATTCCTTCGTCCATTCAGATGTAATGGATGGCTTTACTATCTTTTGTTTAGGCAGTGACAAAGAAGGAGAGCAGGCATTCTAATATAAGATAACACCCAGAAGATTATTACAAAACTCTTCTTCCTGTGTTTCAAAATGTACACGATTCCATTTTGCAGTTGACTTCATATGCTTTAAATACAATATACGTTGATGGTGTTTACCAGTTCCTTTATCCCCACAGTGTGGCATTAACGATTTTTTTTTTTGACCCAGCCAAAAAATCATCATTGAAGTAAGAGTTCTTTTAATCATAACTTTAAATTACGCAGTAAAGATGTTCGATTACTTTGAATTACGTTCGACCAAACTGACTTCTCATTCGAAAAGGCGCAAAGTACTGCACGTTTGGTGTAATGTATCTCGAAAATAATTTGAAAGTTAAAGAAAATTGATTACGAGATATATATAAGAAATGCTGAACGTACCAACCTACGAACAAAATAAAGTAGAATTGCATTGGCAAAGAATAATCAAGAAGAATGAGCCTAGTATGAATAATTTTTGAATTTAATGGGGAGTAGTTACACATACAAACAAATATTTGATGTATGAGAAAAATACGTATGGCGTCTTTTTTTTTTTTACAAATCGATTTTCAATCTCATATTGGAATTACAGCGGGCTATGATGTCATTTGTATCCCACCAATCACATAGTATTATCAAGGCGTAAACAACAATGGCTACCGTCAGCTGACGTAGAGTGGGTTTGGTTGACAAGGTTGATCAAAATTAAGCATTATAAATGGAAAATCACAAAAGAGTTAGTGTTCCTTATAGCAATGTCTTCTGAAAGTGATACAGAGGAATTTTTCGATGCCTTTGACATCACACCACATCGGCAATCAGTCAGGTACTTGTTGATTTGCTTTCCAAATGATTATCTTTAAAATATGCATGTAATGAATTGGGGATTTTGGAAATTACATTCGTTCAGTTTTTTTCCTGTTTTATTCGTAAGAAGGATGCAGTTATATAACTTTATATGATGTACTTTGTGCTATACACGTCCATAAAATCGCCAGTCAGGTATTTTCTACATATTTATTTATTTCCATTGGACTTCGTCTGGATTACGTTGAGGTAGGCTAGGTCATATTGGGTTAGAATAGGGTGTTGCAAGATTGATTGGTGTGACTGTTTTAATACAATGTTTTCCTGAGACATCAAGATGTTAATGGGTGTCAGCTTTCCCTGACCCTGGTGAACATAGTGCAATCAAGATTGACTTTTCTGCTCATTAGATTTAATATCTGTTTTAATGTCTGTGCTTGCAAGTACTTTATGCTATAGGAAAAGTTGACAAGTGTATCCTTAATTTGGAAGAGGGTGTACAAATTATTACTTGACAAAAGTAGGTTTTGACTCACAAGTGACAGCTAGTTGTCAAAATAACCCCTGCTTGGTACAACCCCCAGCTTTGCTCCTATAGGTCTTTCCCCCATGATTCAAAAGTATGTTAATGTATTTTATCTGATACTGATTTTTTGGGTGTGGATCATGTAGGGCCTCCAGGAAATCAGTGAAACTCAGCAATTATATACCTTCTAGTATATCTTTCCAAACTACCCAAATTAGCTGAGATGTGCAGCAGCAATAAACTAATGTCAGTTGGTCTGCTGTTAAGTTTTGCATGGAATGGCTGTTGTTGGAGAATTTAAGCAGTGGCATGAAGGGTTGCTTGATCAGTTGGGTGTATATTGGCAATCATAGGAAGTTGATGCGATACTTAACTGTGGGTATGACTGGTATATTTTGACTAGAATATTGAGTCTTTAGATATAGCTTCATTGCTAGGGAGGTTGAGTGAGGTTTTCATTGGGTCTGTTGAATTTTTTGAGCATTTTGCCAACATTGATATTTATGAACCCCACATTTTCCTTGATAAACATACCCTCATTATCAGCTCCAACATTTTAGATCAAATTATGATGCTCCAAATCACACTATGCACATTGTATTGTATTTAATTAACAGCACATCAGCATTGCAGAACAAAGCCGCTCATTATCAAAAACTGTATTTGAGGTGTAGGTAAACTGATAGCAAATTTACCTTAATGTTTGTATATAACTGATGAAATTTCTTTGAAGGATTTGAAAACAATTATGTAGGAGTTTGTTATACCAAGGCTGCAATACATCCAGTGGCAAGGAAATGATGGACTTCTATGTTTATAAGTGAATACAGGGCAATGAGAAAAAGAAAAAAAATTATTGGGTTGCTTAACATAGATGTTGCTGAAAAAATTCATAAATCAATTGAATCCTCATATAACTTTCCATATTTGCTAAGAGTAACCTTAGATATCAGTGTTGAACCGTGGAACCACGGAAGCAGTGATGAATCCTAGGATGGGCAAAGGTTCTGGGGGCATTGAAGAATGCATGGAATGAGAGGTCATTATCTGGGAGGGCAAAAACGGTTATGTTTTGAAGGTATAGTAATTCCAGCAATGTCATATGGATGCGAGGCGTGGGCTGTAGATGAGTATGTGGGGAGGAGGGGGGATGTGATGGAAATGAAATGTTTGAGGAGAATATGTGGTGTGGGAGAGATGTGGTAATAATAAGAGCTTGGTTTACATGAGAAAGACAGACAATAGTAGGCCTGATTGGCTCATGACTGGATTGTTTGGTAAAAAGAGTTTAACTTGACAAGAAAATGTAATTCTGCTCTGCAGTTTTTTAAGCTATCACTGACTCCCCGCTGCTGCACATTAACCTTCTACTGCCCCATTGCTACTGTCGTTTATGCAGTTTATTTTTGGTGATCATCTCAGAGTATACCTGAATTTCTAGAATATTTGTCTAAATGACTTTTGAAGGTATTGATATAGTCTTAGCTTTCACTCCGTTTGGCGGTAACCTATTCCACTGCTCAACATCTTTTAGCTTTGAGTTTTATTCCATTTGTCCTGGTAACCGTATTTTCTTGTATTTCGAAAAGATGTACATGATTTAAGGTATTGAACTTGTTCAGAACTTTGAACACTTGGATTAAGTTTCTGCAAAGTCAATGTTTTTTAAGGGAGAAGAGATCCAATCATTTTAGCCTTTCTTCATATGTCAGATTTCTAAGGGATGGGATCAATTTTGTCACACATCTTTGTGCTTGCTTTAATTTTTCCTTCTCATTTTTATTGTTTGGTGACCAAAATTGGACTGCATATTCAAGGTGTGGTCTTACTAGAGAATCATAGAGTATGAGAATTGTTTCTGGTGTCTTGTAATCTATGTTCCTGGCTATGAAACCTTACATATGTTTGCCATTTTTACATGCTGTTTGACACTGTTTAGTGTACTTCAGATTGTTGCTAATGACAACTCCAAGGTTCTTTCCTTCATTTACTTTAGTTAGAGAGTTTCCAGATAGTTTGTAGTCATAATTTATATTCTTTTGCATAACTTTAGACTTGTCTACATTAAACTTCATTTGCCATCTGTCTGACCACTCTGCTAGTAAGTTCAGATCTCTTTAAATTATTTCGCCTGTTTACAGCTCTACGTCCTAGTTTAGTATCATCAGATTTGGAGATCTCAGACATGAGACCGAGTTCTAGGTCATTGATATATATTATGAAAAATTTGGGGCTTTGGACCAACCCCCAAGGCACACTACTCATTACATTTAGCCATTCTGAGGCTTTGCCATTTGCTGCTACATGCTACTTTCTTCTGGTGAGCCAGTCTCTGATCCATGTACAGTGTATGTCAGGTTTTGATACTGTGAATTGCATGACTTATGTTTTCAAAATCTGCTCACCTGTAATCTAGGATCAAGAGTTTGTTGTCATATAATTTATAATCAAATGGACTGCACCAGGGCATGTGAAACGTGTGGATAAACCATGGGTAGGTCCGTGGGGCCTGGATGTGGATAGGGAGCTGTGGTTTCGGTGCATTACACATGACAGCTAGAGATTCATTGTGAATGAATGTGGCCTTTTTTTGTCTGATTTTCTGGCGCTACCTTGTTGAAGCAGGGGTAGCAATACTGTTTCCTGCGGAGTGGGGTATGCTGGGAATGGATGTAGGCAAGCAAGTATGAATATGTACATGTGTATATATGTATTTGTCTGTGTATATGTATGTATATGTGTATATGTTGATATGTATATGTGTGTGTATGGGCATTTGTCTGGGGTAAACCATGGAAAGTTCTGTGGGGCCTGGATGTGGAAAGGGAGCTGTGGTTTCGGTGCATTATTACGTG
>JAUUDY010352805.1:0-11525 GCA_032361765.1 Panulirus inflatus
AGAAGATCTCCACCATTTCCATTTACAACACTGGTATTCCCAATCACCAGTCCTTTTTCAGCACACAAATCCAGAAGATCTCCACCATTTCCATTTACAACACTGGTATTCCCAATCACCAGTCCTTTTTCAGCACACAAATCCAGAAGATCTCCACCATTTCCATTTACAACACTGGTATTCCCAATCACCAGTCCTTTTTCAGCACACAAATCCAGAAGCTCTCCACCATTTCCATTTACAACTCTGAACACCCCATGTACACCAATTATACCCTTAACTGCCACATTACTCACCTTTGCATTCAAATCACCCATCACTATAATCTGGTCTCATGCATCAAAGCTGCTAACACACTCACTCAGCTGCTTCCAAAACACCTTTCATGATCTTTCTTCTCATGACCAGGTGCATAGGCACCAATAGTCGACCATCTCTCTCCATCCACTTTCATGGTTGGCATTGCTAACCCTGAGTCATCAAAGGCCAGCCTAGGGTCAGACACACATGGGTTCGAACCCTAGGTATGGCAGTCAGCCAACACCCAACCCAAGTGTTCATCCACACCTTAGTGCCGGTCAATAAAAGGGTACCTGGCTTTGGCTGGAGTGTGTGTATAAATACATAGCATTAAAAAGAAATGGTACATATACACAAGGTTAAGAGACAGAACAAAAGTGTAAAACTCTCTCCGCAAAATACAGAAACCTCTCGATTTACACAACAGTTATGCATAACACACAAAAACAGAAACCTCTCGATCTACACAACAGTTAAGTTCTTAAAAATGGTCATGTAAATCAAATAATTTAAGCAATGGAGATTAGGGGGTTTTGTGACATAGAAGATAAGAACCAAATATTATACCAATGATAAAACTACATTATACACATACCAGGATATACAACATTATAACATACCTACAGTTCAATGATATCTATTAACAAAAATATAAAATTACAAACTCTGAATCCTGGTGCAGTCCTCTCTTAACAGGAAACGTACACATTCCATTTCAAAATAATTCGGTCTTATTCACGTTAAAAACAAACTTAGAATAATGCCTCTCTCAATTATGGTCTTTAGGGTTTCTGGGAAATTTTCGGCACCAAAAACATCAGCAGAACCAGCCCCACCAGTCATTTTGATGTTGTGGTAATTGTGATGTTTCTTAAAATTCCTATACCAACCAAGACTTGCTTGAAATGTCTTTGTCTCTCCTTCTTCTGCTGCCAAGTCAATACATACTGACAGCAACAATTTCATGAGTTTGGGGATCAATCCATGTGCTCAACATTCTTTCCGTAATAACTGAACTTTGAGAATACAAGGTCTTAGAAGTAATGATTAATGTTCCACTCAGGAAATTTCCTAGACTTTCTCTGCACTATCACAAACAGTTCATAAAGTTCACTCAGTCCGAGGGCATGCACAGCTTACACAGAAATAATGGGAAGCAGCTAAGAGACTTGTACTGTGGGTCAAAGCCTTGAGGGACATATGCAGACAACTCAAGACAGTTAAGGCCTAAATAGTAATTGAAGAACACAGAGAGGGCAGCAACATGACAGGAGACAGACAGGGAAGACTGCAGAGAGGAGATGCCTACAAAAGTTATCGACAAAAAAGGCTTCTAATCCCACTCTTGCCATTGGAAGATGCCTTAACAATCTATGATACAGCAAATAAAGCTCCAGTAAGTATCACAGAAAATATAAAGACCACACCCATACAGCACCCTAGCTTTTAGAATGCAGACTACGTGATGTTGATCATGTAGAGTGTCCAGGGTATGGTTATTCCAACATATCTAAGTTAAACAGCTGAACTGTGGTGTTTTGAAAATGAAAGGGATGAAGAAATATACTCAGAGATGCAGAGAAAAATTCTATCTAAACTGAATTCATCCAGGTTACAACTCACTCAATCTGAGATGATGTACAGGTCTGAAATGAGAGGATAAATATGTAAAGAGTGAGAGAGAGACTGAGTTATCACAATGACAGGGTTGGGTTGGGAAGAACAATTGGTGTGAGTAAAGTGGAATCAAGAGCGTAAGAGTGAATAGGAGTAAAAGTTAATGAGAGACCATTTATGGAGAGAAGAAAGATAGTGGGAGGTAGGACAGAGCCCTGTGGAACATCAGTGTTGAAAGGATATGAAGAGAAATTGCTCCATCAATAGCCACAGCAAAAGAATGGCTAGAGAAGCAAGAAAACCAAAGGAAGGAAGTTAAGAATGCAAATTGTTGTCCCAGGCGTTGTCAAATGCTTTGAAGATATTGAGAGCCATGACATATTTTTCACCAGAATCCTTGAGAGGAGAACTAGAGGCAAGTCAAATAAAAGAGATTACAACAGTTGTCTCATGCAGAGGGATGGCAGGCTGGATCTGGCAGACCTTCAAGACATGGTAAGAAAGAGCAATAATGATATCATTCAAGGCACTTAATTCTTTCACAAATTGAATATTGTTGCATCTACCATCATCCTACAAGGCAGGTGAAATTGCAGATTTAGCAAGTGTCCATGGATCTCTCACAGTCCACATTAATGTGGTAGAGAAACTAAATTACTGGGAACAACTGAAATCAATGCGGTTATACTACTGGGAATGCAAATGGGAGAGGTTTATCATCATCAATACCTGAAAAATCCTAGAAGGTATGGTTACCAACTTACATTAAGAAATACCATCCTACCAGCACATATGGCATGGAAAACGAAAATACTAACCCTGAAATCCAAAGGAGCAATATGCACATAAAGAGAGAACACCTTAAATATCCAGGGACCAGGGCTCTTTAATACCTTACCTATTATCATCAGAAACAGCATGAGATGCACAGCAAAGAAGTTTAAGAGTGCAATGGACAAGCACCTACAAAGTGTACCGGACCTAATAGGCTGTGGTGGGGTAAGCTCTCCTATGCTATGCTATGGCTTCCAATACCTTGGGTGACTAATGACCCAATCCAGCAGCCTGGACCCAGCCCAGGCTGTGGAGGTGAAGACTTCCAGGAGAAAAGAAAGAAGAGGAATAAGCAAGAAAGCATCAAAGCTAGCTTGGAAGCATACTCCCTCAAGATACAGAAGGGTATGCCACCAGAGCCATTAGCCTTGCCTATTTGGAACTGGAAAAAACACTAAAGACCAGTAAAAGCAAAACATAGGAAGAGACATAAGTTCAGTAGGAGGAGAGGAAGGAGGAGGACTAGGTACAAAACCACCCAAAGTTGAGTCAGAGGAAAATCAGGTACCAAATGAGAAACTTCATCATTTGGAGAATTAGCTACAGATCAATCAGCTAAGGTGAAAAGTAGAAAGGCTGAATTACATAAGTTATTACAAATACTTTTCATGAATACCCAAACAGATTTTTCAGCAGAGAAGTCAAATAATTACTCTTCCATTTCAAGAAAATGTGCGTCACTTTAGAGAACAATTTTGCAATTAATCCAAGTTGAGTTGAAAGCAAAATGAGTTTAAGGTGAAGAGAAAGTTTCATGATCCAATATCCTGAGTCCCCAATGCAACAGGTAGTAAAGCAGGAGTGATCATACCATGTACTTCTGGGAGGAAGACTGGATGGAAGGGAAGCAAGTCTCCAACCTGGCCAGGATAATTTCTATGTGGTCAGTTCAGCTGCAGGCATCCCAGTCAGTGAAGTAGTACTAGTCCCAAGAAGAAAAAAAAAAGAAAAAAAAAAGCAATGACTGATCAGCTCTCTTAACAAACCAGAGTTGGCAATTAGAAGGAATAGAGGGCAGATATACCCAATTACATCAAAAAAAGAAGCAGGAATACTGGGAGGATTCAGAGGTAAGGAAGAGGTCAAGTGTGCTGGAGGAGTGGTTGTGACAGTCAGGATTTCATGTAGGGCATGTAATCATTTGTTCTAGATCATTAAGGGAGGAAAAGACAGTTGCACCAGGAGCATCCCAGTTAGAACTTAACCAATCATTGTGGTATACACTGAAATCCTTGAGACAGAGGATTCAGATTGTGGTTGTGAAGAGAGCATTCTTTATGACAGTAAGGCAAATAATAGTAGAGTTGTCCATAGTTAAGAGGCAATGGGAATTGGAGTTTTACCAAAACACAAATGGAAGGTAATGATAGGTAGAGAAATTTCGAGCCTGATGGCTTCAAGTTAGGCAACTTAAGATCCATGAGGTAAGCAATAGATGTTTTTGTGCTATAGCAGGCACAAACTCTACTTTTGGAGTGGAAATGATGATAGAGATGCTAGTTGGAGGTCTGACAGAGTTGAAGAGAGGCAGCCAGGGACAGTTGGGTTTGACAGAGATCTGGGGAAGGTTCTGCAGAGGGTGGGTTTAATTTCAGATGACAAATTGTACAGAGATGAATAGTTAAAGAGCTTGGTCTCTGAGCTCTGGCTATGTAAGTGGGATGGGTCCCAATCACAGGATGGCAGTCAAGTGGGCCCTGGAAACTGCCCAGCCCTTCTTGACTGGTGGTGCCATTTTGATTTGGCATTGGAGTATTTTCTAGATGTTTTGCTATCTTAATTTTGAGGTAAGTAATCAAAGAAAAAATATGGAAAGAGAATAAAGCGACACTGGATTATGTGTTGTCAAATGCTATGTATGAGATGAAGAAAGCGAGAGAATGGAGTTGCATGTCAAAACTCACATTTGGATAATGGTGATCTGGGCTTAGAAAATGTAAAATACACAACAGAGCCAGCCGACTGTGCTACCATCATTGTTCTTCCTGAAACCTACACAGTAGTACCCCCATGGTCGGTGGTTGCCTGCTACCCACTATCACTGCTCTGAGAGGATCAGCAGTACGTGACCCCACTTCATGCATAAGTTCATAACTGTTTCAGTGTAAGGATGTAAAAGTACAGCTTGCAAGATGTATGGCAGAAGTGACTTACAGGAGAATAAGTCTTCTTAGTATAGCTTGAAAGATGTATGGCAGAAGTGACTTACAGGAGAATAAGTCTTCTTGGTACAGCTACCAAGATGTATGGTAGATGTAACTTATGCTGAAAGGTATTAGCGATCACTTACAGACGAAGAATGAGTTTTGGGAAAGTTGTGCTGACTACCATTTTGCATATTCAAAGGTAGTGGAAAGAGTTCTGAAGAAAAAGTAAAAAGCATATGCAGCATTTGTTGATAATGGAGAATTATATGATCCAGTGAACAGGAAAACACTTTGGCAAACTATCATTCTATATGGAGTACATGGAAGACTTCTGCATTAGTTATGAGCTACTATAAGAGAAGAACATGTAGTCCTATGTGTGTGGTGGTATGAAATAAAGTGGAAGTCCATCAAGGATGTGTGATGAAACCACAGTTTAACATTCTTATGTAGAAAGTATTAGGTGAGATGATAATGACAATGGTGTAATACTTGATTGAGTGGTGTATTGCCTAAGCACATGGGGCAATATGCAAAATGATAGTGACACTGGTGTTTCACTTAATCATACACAGCATGAAGTGAAATGATAGTTAAAATGGTGTATAGTTCTGCCTGATCAGGGTGAAATGTAAAGGGGCCCACCATAGTTGTATGTGGACAATAATGGCATCTAAGGTGATTCACTCAAGATGGAGAGAATGTTGGCCCACTATGATGGTGTATGCAATAGGATGCTGAGAGTAAATGCAAGTAAAACTTAGAATAGTTGTTGACAGTGGTGTTATGGAATAATATTAGTCTGAATGGTGAAGAACTTGAAATTATGAAAAGTGATTATGCATTCTGGACCAAAGTTCTATAAGGATGATGGTGGGAAAGTTACAGGTGAGTGCAGAGTCTGGCAAAGGATAAAAACTGGCCATATTTAACACAAAGGAAATACATAGGAAGTATTCTTTCTCCCTTATGCCAAGGGATGATACAGAAGTGTACAACCACCACCTACATTACAGAAGGAATGCATTTTTTGGAAAGCTGCCTATGAAAAAAATCCTAAATAACTATTTACAAAGGTCCCTTAACAACCATAAGGGACCCTGGTCAAGCATTCAGAAGTGTACCAAAGCAGCCAAGTTGTGTAAGCTACATAGGCCACCAGGCTGCAGCTTGTAAGGGTAGATAACTCCAAAAGACTATTCCAAGTATACTCCAAGTATACAAACTTTCTGCCCTATTATGAACAATGGGCATTTTATACTTCAAAAACATCTCTAGTTTTACAACCAAGATACTATGAAAGGCAAAATGCAGCAAAAAAGTTATTATGAAAAGTTGTACAGCATCAAGATCACTTTTGAAGTTCTTTATACACCAAGAGCCACGCTAAGAAGAAAAATGCAGGTAGGATACAGGCAATGAGGCCCTGAGTGACATGGTTACCTCACTAGTGCATCACTGTGCACATCGTCATACCATCACTGGGCTGGATCCCACCTGGCTGGGCTAGAAGCAGCCTGCAGCTGCTACAACATTCATCCGATGGGAAGGAAAAATACCAGACACTCCAGACTTTACATCTTGGTTGGTAAAGTAATATACATCACTTGAAGTATGTACACTGAAAACTGTGGTTGGTAATACCATGATAAACAAGGGACCGCTGTTTTTCACTGGAGGTGTATTCCCAAGTTCCCATGGAAAAAAGTCACTTATCAAGACAATAAAATCAGACTTATGAATGATATAAACCTTCTTTAAACACAAATTTATGAGAAAATTCATTACATTTTATTATCTATTTATTCATCATACATAATCGGTTTCCTACATCAGCAAGGTAGCGCCAGGAAACAGACGAAGAATGGCCCATCCACTCATATGAGTACATAAATGCCCACATACGCACATATACATAACATATATATACACATATGCAGACATTTCATACATACACACATACATGTTCATACTTGCTTGCCTTCATCCATTCCTGTCGTTACCCCACCCCACAGGAAAAACAGCATCATTATCCCCTGCTTCCGCAAGGTAGTGTCAGGAATACAGAGAAAAAGGCCCCATTCGTTCACACTCAGTCCAGCTGTCATGAGTAATGCACCAAAACCATGGCTCCCTATCCACATCCAGGCCCCACAGACCTTTCCAAGGTTTACACCAGATGCATCACATGCCCTGGTTCAGTCCACTGACAGCATGTCAACCCCAGTATACCACATTGTTCCAATTCACTCTATTCCTTTTTTACTCCATCATTCCACCTCCAATTTGGTCTCCTTCTTTTTCCCCCTACCTCTGACACATATACCCTCTTTGTCAATCTTTCCTCACTCATTCTCTCCATATGTCCAAACCATTTCAACACACACCCTCTTCTGATCTCTCAACCATACTCTTTTCATTTCCACATATTTCATTATTCATATATAAAAGTTGTGAATTCCACTTACCAGAAACAACGCTGATCGGTGTGTGAGGTGTAGTACACATCAGATGGTGGAATTGGGGCAAGTGGGGGGGGAGAGGGAAGGGCAAAACATCTGCCAGAGCCTGTGAGTCATCACCATCTGCTTTATGCTGTACTAGCAAAGGTAAAGGTCTGGTGACATAAAATGTGTCCAATGTCGTCTGCTTTATACAGTATCACCATTAATGCTCTTCAAAATCTTCAACTAAGTAAAGTGCTGGGGTAATCATCCAAGATTTGCAAAGCTTTGTCTATATAAGAAAACATGTAAAAACACTATTTTTCAATGCTTGATTATCATTTCCAATGTTAGCGAGGTAGCACTAGGAACAGATGAAGAGTGGCCTGCTTACATCTATTCTCTTGCTGTTATGTGCAATGCACTGAAACCACAGGACCCACAGATCTTCCAATGGTTTACCCCAGATGCTTCACATGCCCTGGTTCAGTCCATTGACAGCACATTGACCCCTGTATACCATATCGTTCCAATTCAATCTATCCCATAAACACTTTTCACCCTCCTTTATATTCAGGCCCTGATCACTCAATATTCTTGTCAATCCATCTTTCCATCTCCAATTTGGTCCCCCCGTGTTCCTTGTCCCCTCCCCTCTGACACATATATCCTCTTTGTCAACATTTTCCTCCCTCATTCTCTTCTTATGTCCAAGCCATTTCAGCACACCCTCTTCAGTTGTCTTAACCACCCTCATTTTATTACCACACCTCCTTCTTCATTCATCACTTATTCAAGCAAACCCCCTCATACTACATACTGTCCTTAAATATTCTGTTTCAACTAACCCATCCTATTCTGCATAGTCTTAACTATACCCCATGCCTTGCATCCAAATACTAATCTTGGGAATACTATACCTTCACACATACCCATATTTGCCCTCCAAGACAATGATCTCTCTTTCCACATATTCTAGGGTGTTCCCAGCACCTTTACCCCCTCACCCACCCTGTGACTCGCTTCTGCTTCTATGTTTCCATTCACTACCATGTCCACTTTCAGGTATCTAAAACACTTCACTTCCTCAAATTTTTCTCCATTCAAACTCATCCAAAGTAACCTGTCCCCCAACTTTTAAACTTAATAACTTTGCTTTTATTCACACTTACTCTCAACTTCCTCCTTTAACATACCCTTCTAAGCTCAGTCACTAACTTCTGCAGTTTCACATTCGAATCTGCCACCAGTGTTGTATCATTAGCAGACAACAACTTACCTCCTAGGCCCTCTCATCCCCTACAGACTGCATACTTACCCCTCTCTTCAAATTTATCCCATTTACCTTCCTTACTACCCAAAAAAACATATGAACTACATAAAAGATCCTGCAAAATACATATGTGTAGTGTGATGCTATGAAAAAAATCATGAATTGTGTAATGGAATTAGGTGTGCAGGTGTTTTAGTTTTTCGGACAATCTGAGAGCCCCGCTGCCTCTGGGAAAGACTGCACTGGACCTGCCATTGACCTGTCAAGGGTTAGACACTAAAGGCTAAGAAGCAGCACTGGAGCCCATCAGTTTTGCTGGGAAGTTAGAGGGATGAGCGATTAAGGGTGATGGCTCTGAATATTTAATGGGATGACTGGTGAGAGTAAAAGGGGGGAGCTTGTGGAGAAATTTAAAAGTTATAGTTTGGATGAGCTGAGGAATGGTGAAACCCATATCCTTGGGCAAGGTGAATAGAGTGAAAATAGAAATGACGAATGCAAGTTGTGGGAAGGTATGGAAGGAGTGGTATGGATGGGAATAAGAGAAAATCATCAGAGAGGAGGGAAAGAAGGATGTACAACTGTGTTATCACCAAGAGTTTTGGAAAATGTCACTGAGCATGAAGAGAATGGATCAAGAATATTATGGATGAAAGGAAAGATTAAAAATGTGAAGTATTCATAGGTATGTGTATGTGCATCTGTGAGGATGAAATAAAGAAAAATTTGAATAATGTGTAAGTGGTCTCAAGGAGGAGAGAAAGGTGGATGTAATGGGTGACATGAATGCATGGCATGTGAGGAAACTGGCAAACTGGTAAATGCGAGATGCCTGCTGGAAATGGGAATGGAAGATAGCTTTTGAATGTCTGTGGTGAGAAGGGTCTATTCCTTGCAAACACCTTTTTTTCAGCACAAGATGACCCAAAGTTACATGTGGATGAGAAATGACGGAAGAAAAGAACAGAAGGGATTGACTGACTATTTAGCTGTGGAAGAAAGGCTGCATAAAGGGATGCTTTTGCCAACTCATGGATGGATGTGAATCTTAAGTGCATATAAGTTTGGCTAGGAGAAAAAAAGTAGATATGGATATCTTGCACAGTATAGTGAGAACTAAGAGTGGAGTAGGAACATTCAGGCAGAAGTATTAAGTAGGAGCCTCTGCAAACACTGTGCTAGAGTTGCCCTCTGCCAGTGGCCTGTTAAGGGGGAGGCAATAAAGGTAAGAAGTGGCACTGGAGTTAACTAGTTATGGAGACTCTGTTGCCATGGCCACCCCCTTGAGGGAGTTCCAGTTGGAACAGGTGTCAGAAATATAAACAGATAGAAAGAAAGGTTGAGAAAGGTTGTGCTAGATGCTAGAGTTGTGAGAGGATTCTTTGGAGAATCTAACCATTTTGTATTTCAAGTGGAGGTAAAGATCAGAGGAAAGTGGAGGAAAGGTGTAAGGAAGGTTGGATAATCAAAGTGTTGGGAAGCAAGAACATGAATCAGAAAGAATACATGGAGGAGTATGAAAGAGAGGTGACAGAAAGTTTAGATACAAGGTTGCAGTCACATATGAATGAGGTGTTAATATGGTCATAGAAAAACTGTTAAAGGCAACATTATTAGAAGTTGGATAAAAGGTTGTGAGATATAGGAATGAAAGGGGAAATATATGGTGAATGGAAAAGATTAGAAATGCTGTGGAAGAGAAAAAAAGCCAAATGATGGATTGCTCAAAAGGAATATACCAGCAGAAGTTTAGCAGATACGTAGGAAAGAATATAATACATGTAAGAGGTATGATAAGAAGCTGATAAAGGAGAGCAAAGAAAGAGAAGATGAAGATGTTAGAAAAAGGCTGAGTGAAAAGTTTGGGGAAAATAGGAAATTGTAAGGTAAGGAGGTGAAAATGGAAATAGGTGGATGCAAGAGTGGAAATGTAAATGTGAGAAGTAAGATAGAGGAGTTCCTGAATCAAAAGGAGGAATTGAAAGAAAGATGGAAGGAGTATTCTGAAAGAATAATGAATGTGGGAGAAAGTAAGGAAGCAGTTGTTACATGCATGGGTATGGAGGATGAAAGGAAGAGGATATGGATGGAAGGAAGGGGATACAAGTGCAGAGGCCTATAGCAAGAGAGGAGGTAAAAAGGGCAATAATGAGATGGAAGGTAGCAAAGGCACTTGGAGTGGAAAGGATTATAGCTGAATTGTTGAAGTATGGTGAAGAAAATGTGACGGAGGATTAATCTAATGTGTAATTTAGTAACAAAGCAGAGGGATGTACCTGATGATTGGGTGAAAGTTAGTAATATTCCTATATTCAAAGGAAAAGGTGCTAAGGATGTATGTAGTAATTAATAAGTCAGTTAAATATATCAGGAAACGTGTATTGAAGAATGTTGACTGATAGAGTGATGGAAGTAAGTGAATGCAGAATAAGTGAGGACCAAGGGGCTTTTAGGAAAGGTAGGGGATGTGTGCATCAGATTTCTGAGTTGAGAAAGGTGTCTGAAAGGAAACAGAGTGAAAGTATTAATTTTGCAGTCCTTTAGAGTGAGAGAAGAAAGTGTACGAGAGTGTTATAAATATGGGGGAGAAAGATTGAAGAGTTGACAAAATTTAAGTATTCAGGAGTTATCTTGGGTAAGTTTGGAGTGGAAGGAGAGATAAGAAAGAAAAAAGTACAGCATAGAAGTCATTGGGTCCTTTATCAGAATAATGAGTTTATGTGTAACTATGGAAGTGAAGTACAGATTAAGGTACAGCATAATCCTCCTGACCCAGGCCTATGCAGCTGAAACATGCACATGGAATAAGTCACAGAGGGAAGAATATAGACTGTGGAAATGAGCTACATCAGAAGAGCATGTGGTATGACTAGATGTAATGAAGAAAGGAATGAAGGGGTGTATAAGAGA
>JAUUDY010352916.1:0-11525 GCA_032361765.1 Panulirus inflatus
AAGGAAAGCTTACAGTAAAGGTGAGGTCATGTGTCACTAAGGAAAGCTTACAGTAAAGGTGAGGTCATGTGTCACTTGGGAAGGCTTACAGTAAAGGTGAGGTCATGTGTCACTGAAGGACTCTCACAACAAATGTGCCCTCGTGTGTGTGTCACTGGGGAAAGCTCACAGTAAAGGAAATAATATGGTGGCGACGTGCTACACATATCTTACCAAATAAGAGAGTTTTACCCCACGTGAGCAACAGCTGTGCGTGGCGTGGCAATGAATCCCTTGATGGCGAAGGAAATAAGTTATACTACAGGACACCATTGGATAGGCTCTTCCAGCTTATAGGCTACGCCACAGTCAGTAGCAGGGGAAGGAAGGAGTATTGAGACTGATACACAGACACATTTCCTGATGGATAGTTATAATCCACGGCAAAGGGAGCTCAAGGGTGAGTGATTAGCCGGTTCGTCAAGATCATTTAATCCCAACGAACTCCTAGTTACCGTCTTCGGATGAGCTCCTCTTCTCTCCTTATGCATCATGGGAAAAGGAAGAGGTAATTAGATCACGAATTCATCAAAAAGTTAAGCAAAAGTGCAGCAGATGTGTCCCAGCTTGGGGGCCCATTTTCGAAGAACCCCTGACAGTTGTTTATCAGTTACTCGAACACGACGGTACGACCCTTGAGCTCGACGGTACGATCCTTGAGCACGACGGTACGGTACTTGAGCACAAAGTTATATACCCCATGAGCACGACGGTACGGTCCTTGACTACGATGTCACACACACCCCCCTGAGCACTACGGTACAGTCTTTGAGCAGGACGGTGCACCCCTAGAGTACTACGGTACGGTCCTTAAGCACAACAGTACACCCCTGGAGTACTCCGGTACGGTCCTTAAGCACTCGGAAAAAAATATAAAAAGATAGAGTCAGAGATCAAGAAAGGACATCATATACGGAGGGAAGAGAAAGAAGGCGGGCGACAAGACAAGCCAGAACCCTGGAGAACGCCACGGCGGACACGATCCACGGAAGAAGAAGCTGCTGCCACAACCACCATCATGGACCTCAACGGCGGTGTTGGAGGAGCAACTGGAGAGGAAGGTGAGCATTAGTGGGAGAGAGAGAGAGAGAGAGAGAGAGAGAGAGAGAGAGAGAGAGAGAGAGAGAGAGCCATCACCGGAGGGCTGCCCAGAAACCGTCATTATATCCACCGCTTCCACACCACCTCCCTCGTCCTCCTCCCGGAGTGAGCTCTCAAGGTCTCCCACCTGTTGCGTTCCGACAGGGCACGAGCGATGGGGGGGCCGCCGCCGCCCCTCCTCGTGTTTCCCCGAGACTCACGAAACGAGGCGCTGATTGGATGAATCTGGGCAATGGACGTCGGCTCTCGCAACCACCCTACCGCCCTTACCACTGGCGTTGACCTGGGCACTGCCAAAGGCCTTTACCCCCACCACCACCCCCATCTCCTCCAGAACAACCCTGAACAAGCCTCCCAGAGCTGGCTGGATCACCACCACCACCACCATCACTAACTACCACCACCACACCACCACCACTAACTACCACCACATCACTACTAACACCACCACTAACTACCACCACACCACGACCATCACCACCACCACTAACTACCACCACCACCACCACTAACTACCCCCACACCACCACCATGGCCATCACCGTAACAGGTGGACATAGACTGGAGGATGCTGACCACAGCTCGTCCTAAGAATCGGTGCGAGGAGGAGATATTTTCCAGGTGCGGTTACATCTGTTATGGCTTCTCACCTATATGAGTCCACCCACTCTGTACATGCTACAGTTGTTATGGCTTCTCACCTATGTTGGTCCACCCTCTCTGTACATGCTACAGCTCTTATGGCATCTCACCTATATTGGCCCACCCTCTCTGTACAGTGTACAACTGTTATGGCTTCTCACCTGTATTAGTCCATCCTCTCTGTACAACCTACAGTTGTTATGGCTTTTCACCTGCATTGGCCCATCCTCTCTGCACAGGCTACAGCTGTTATGGCTTCTTACCTATATCAGTCGAACCTCTTTGTATAAGTTAAAGTTGTTATGGCTTCTCACCTGTATTAATCCGAACCACTCTCCAAAGGTTACAGCTGTTATTGCTTCTCACCTATATTAATCCACTCTTTCTGTACAGACTACAGCTGTTATGGCTTCTTACCTGTACTATTTCACTCTGTACAGGTTACGACTTTTATGGATTCTCGCCCGTATTGGTCTAGCCTCTATGAAAGTTGCAGCACTTTTGGCTTCTCAGCTGAACAGTCTACAGCTATTACGGCTTCTTACCTGTGTTAGTCAACCCTCTCTGTACAGGCTACATCTGTAATAGGCTCTCACCTGTATTAATCCTCCCTCTCTGTACATACTACAGCTGTTATGGTTTTTAACTCGTGTTAGTCCACCGTCCCTGCCCAACCTACGTACAGCTGTTATGGCTTCTCACCTTCGTTAATCCACCCTCTCTGCACAGACTACAGCTTTTATGGCTTCATACTTGTGATAGTCCAACCTCCTTGTACAGACTATGGCTGATATGGCTTCTCACCTGTATCAGCACACCTTCTCTGCACAGGCTATAGGTGTTATGGCTTCTCACCTGTATTAATGCACTCTCCATGTACAGATTATTGTGTTATGGCTTCTTACTTGTGTTAGTCCACCCTCTTTGTACAGACTGCAGCTGTTACAACTTTTAACCTTCATTAGTCTGCCCTCTTTTTAGAGCCTATAGTTGTTATGGCTTTTCCCCTGTTTTGGTTCACCCTCCCTGCACAGGATACAGCTGTTATGGCTTCTTTCCTGTATTACTTCAACCTCTCTGTATAGGTTGCAGTTGTTTTGGCTTCCCATTTGTGTTAGGCCACCTCTGTTAGAGCTTCTCACCTGTATTAATCTGCTCTCTCTGTGTAGACTATAGCTGCTATGGCTTCTTACCTGTATCATTCCACCTTCTCTGTGCAGGTTACAGCTTTGATGGCTTCTCACCTGTTTTGGTGTAGCCTTTCTTTAAAGGTTACAGCTATTATGGCTTCTCACCTGTATTAATACACTCTCTCTGTACAGACTACAGCAGATATAGCTTCTTATCTTTTATTGGTACACCCTACCTGTACAGACTCCAGCTGTTATGGATTCTCACCTGTATTAATCCACCCTTTCTATATAGGTTATAGCTGTTTTGGCTTCTTACCTGTGTAAGTTCACTTTCCGTGTATAGGTTACAGCTATTTTGGCTTTTCACCTGTATCAGTTCACCCTTTCTGTATAGGTTACAGCTCTCATGGCTTCACAACTGTATTAATCCAACCTCTCTCTAAAGGTTACTGCTATTATGGCTTCTCACCTGTATTCATCCACCTTCAGTGTACAAACTACATCTATTATGGCTTCTTACCTGTATCAGTTCACCTTCTCACTACAGAGTTCAACTTTTATGGCTTCTCACTTGTATTAATCCACCCTCTCTGTACAGACCATAGCTACAATGGCTTCTTACTTGTGTTAGTCCACCCTCCTTGTACGTACTTCAACTTTCATGGCTTCTCATCTGTATTATTTCACTTTCTTTGCATAGGCTACAGCTGTTATGGCTTCTTATCTGTGTTAGTCTCCTTTCCCTGTACGGGATACTGTTGTTCTGGCTTCTCACCTGTATTGGTCCATCCTCTATGTACACACTGCAGCTGCTATGGCTTCTTACCTGTATTTGTCCTTACTCTGTACAGCCTACAGTTGTTATGACTTCTCACCTGTATTGTTGTGCCCTCTCTGTACAGGGTATAGCTATTTTGGCTTCTTACCTGTATTAGTCAACCCTCTACAGTTGTTATGGCTTCTCACCTGCATTGTTTCATCCTCTTTGCACAGGCTACAGCTGTTATGGCTTCTTACCTGTATTAGTCTAACCTCTCTATATAGGCTACAGCTGCTAAGGCTTCTCACCTGTATTAGTAACAGCTATCCTCTAAAGGTTACAGCTGTTATTGCTTCTCACCTATATCAATTCACCCTCTTTGTACAGACTACAGCTGATATGGTTTTTCCTGTATTATTCTACCTTCTCTGTGCAGGCTACAGATTTCATGGCTTCTCACCTGTATTAATCAAACCGCTCTTTAAAGGTCACAGCTGTTATGGCTTCTTACCTGTATTAATGCACCTTATCTGTAAAGACTACAGCTGTTATAGCTTCTTACCTGTATTAGTTCTGCCTTTCTGTACAGGCTACATCTGTTATGAGTTCTCACCTGTATTAATCCACCCTCCCTGTACAGACTGCAGTTGTTATGGCATCTTACTTTTGTTAGTACACCCTACCTGTACAGATTACAGCTGTTATGGCTTCTCACCTGTATTAGTCTAACCTCTCTTTAAAAGTTACAATTGTTATGGCTTCTTACCTGTATTAATGCACCTTATCTGTACAGACTACAGCTGTTATGGCTTCTCACTTGTATTAATCCACCATTTTTGTATAGGCTACACCTGTTTTGGCTCCTTACCTTGTAAGTTCACTTTCTGTGTACAGGCTATGGCTATTTTTCTTTTCACTTGTATTAGTTCACCCTTCCTGTATAGGATACAGCTATTATGGCTTCTCAACTGTATTAAGCCAACCTCTCTCTAAAGGTTACTGCTATTATGGCTTCTCACCTGCATTCATCCACCCTCTGTGTATAGACTACATCTGTTATGGTTTCTTACCTGTATCAGTTCACCTTCTCACTACAGAGTTCAACTGTTATGGTTTCTCACTTGTATTAATCCACCCTCTCTGTACAGACCATAGCTGTTATGGCTTCTTACTTGTGTTAATCCACCCTCCTTCTGCGTATCCCAACTTTCATGGCTTCTCATCTGTATTATTTCACCTTCTTTGTATAGGCTACAGCTGTTATGGCTTCTCATTTGTATTAGCCCATCCTTTATGTAGATACTGCAGCTGTTATGGCTTCTAACCTGTATTTGTGCTTACTCTCTGTACAGTCTACAGTTGTAATGGCTTCTCATCTGTAATAATGCACCCTCTCTGTACAGACTAAAGTTGTTTTGGCTTCTTACCTGTATTAGTCAACCCTCTACAGATGTTATGACTTCTCACCTGCACTGTTCCATCCTCTCTGCACTGGCTATTTCTGTTATGGCTTTTTTCCTGTATTAGTCCAACCTCTCTGTATAGGCTACCGCTGTTATGGCTTCTCACCTGTATTAGTCCCTGCCACTCTCTAAAGGTTACAGCTGTTATTGCTTCTCATCTGTATTAATCCACCTCTCTGTATAGACTACAGTTGTTATGGCTTCTTACTTCTATTAGTACACAGTACCTGTACAGACTATAGCTGTTATGGCTTCTCACCTGTATTAGTTCGCCCTTTCTATGTGGGGTACATTTGGTATGGCTTCTTACCTGTTTAAGTCCACTTTCCCTGTACAGGCTACAGCTATTATGGCTTTTTATCTGTATGAGTTCACCTTTTCTGTACAGGATACAGCTGTTACGGCTTCTTGCCTGTGGTGGTCCAAGCTTTCTGTATAGACCACAGCTATTATGGCTTCTCACTTGTGTTAGTCTACCCTCTCCCTACAGATTACAGTCGTTATCGTTTCTCACCTGTGTTAGGTACTCCCTCTCTGCATGGGTTATAGTTTGTTATAGCATCTCACCTGTGTTAGTCTAACCTCTCTGTACAGGTACAGTTGTTATAGCTTCTCACCAGTGTTAGTCCTTTCTTTCTGTACAGACTACTGCTAATTTGGCTTCCCATCCATCTCGATCTATCCTTTCTATGCGGGCTACAACTGTTATGGCTTCTCACCTGTTTTAATCCGCCCTCTCTGTACAGAGTAAAGCTGTTATGGCTTCTTACCTGTGTTAGTTCACCCTTTCTGTTTAGATTTCACCTAACAGTTATGCTTTCTCCTCTGTGTTAGTCAGCTCTGTATGGGTCACAGCTGCTTGGCTGTTCACTTATATTAGTTCAACCTCATATAGAAACTACAGTTGCCCAACCTTTCACCTACCTGGCCACAAATTATCAGGATTCACATCTGTGTTATCCACCTACTCTGGGAAGGCCAATGTTAATTAGGGCTTTCCACCTGTATTGGTCAACCTTCTAAAGGCCATAACTGTAATGGATTTTCAGCTGTGCTGTTCCACCTGCTTGACGCACCCCACAACTCATGGGGCTTCTCACCTGTGCTACTCCCTGTTTTTTGCACAGACCTTGATAGTAATATATTTTTACCTTTTACAGTCTCCACCCTCAATACATGCCACGGTGGTCAACGCCTTTCACTAATGATCTCTAGCCCTTTTAGTAAGCTTATATCTAGTGACTACTTTATTTTCTTTCTAATGCATCTAGTTCCGTTCCTGTTTATCTGTGGATGATTAATTGCAGACTTTGGCTTTTTGTAAGGATTAATTTTGCAGAAATGGGGTCTAAGAGCCCTAACCCAGCAGTCTGGCAAAAAGACAGGGAC
The DNA here is from genome assembly GCA_032361765.1 of Panulirus inflatus. NCBI lineage: Eukaryota > Metazoa > Arthropoda > Malacostraca > Decapoda > Palinuridae > Panulirus > Panulirus inflatus. Next base: position 6,528 of record JAUUDY010352916.1, read on the forward strand.
GTTCAATTTTCCATCATCATTTTACTATTCATATATTTCTCCCCATTGTTCCCTTAAACTACACTTTCGTTCATTTCTCTATCTTTTACCAATGTGAGTTTATCCTCCCTAAACATTCCCTCTTCGATTGTTATGGATAGTATTGTCTGTTCTTCCTTCTGTCTCCACCCTCCATTGTTACCTTTATAGCTTCTCACTTATGTGAGTTCCTCCTTTCTTAATACACTCTTTTTACTTCTTGATGTGGATTCTCACCTGTGTAGGTCTTCCCTATATACACTCCATTATCGCTTGTTATGCCTTCTCACCCGTGTGAGTCCGCACTGCCCTGTACACACAGCCTTCTTGCTTGTTTTCGCTTCTCACCTGTGTTTATCTAACCTCCTCTCTCAACACTCCCTTCTCGCTTTGATAGTTTCTTAACTGTTCTATTTTTTTTCTCGACTAAATGCCCACTTTCTTTTTGCATTTTAGGGTTTCTCATACATGCCATTGAATGCTTTCCTTTATAAAGACTTCTCTGTGTCTGTGAGAGCCTCTCACCAGTATCAAATGACCTTATACATGATTCGTTTAAGAATAGTCTTGACACACTTCGCTTCAAGCCTACGACTGACATTATTTGCCCCTCCTTAGTACCACATGGTGTACAAGTATTTCTCTATAAGTCATCCGTTTGCTTTTTCCATATTAGTCTCTATTTTTCTGCCAATGTATTTCACCATCCCAGACAACCTCGAGAGGACTTAACAATCTGTTGCTCTTTGCTTTTCTTTATGTTGTTTTATACACGCGCTTCCATTCTGCTGTTTAAAGCTTGTCTCCTTTGTTAAATTGTTCTTCCCTTCCTACACATTTCTGGATGTTTACCATGGCTTCTTACCTGTATCAATCACTTTATCCTTTCTATACATTTATTCTTCATCTCTTTTTATATATTCTTTCAACTGTTTCTTCCTTCTCTTTTCTTTACTTCTTAATGGTTTACTGTCGTATTTGACCTGAGTTAATTGCTGTTCTCCCCCCTGCAATATCATTTATAATCTATTTTCACTTCTCACCTGCGTCTGATTTATCTCTTCCCTTATTTTGTGCCTTTACTTTCGTTTGGTTCTCTTATCCCCCTTTTCCTAAATCTTTATATATCTTTTAAAGACTTTTCACCAACGTCACTGCTTTTTTTCCTTTTCTTTTTGTACACTCCTTTATGGCTTGTTATGGCTTTTTATTGTCGCGCATCCTTACATCCTCTTTTCATGTAATTAGTTTCATATTTCGTCTTTATGGTCTTTCACGTTACCTTCGTTGTCCCTCTGCATAAGGTTATGTTCACTGTTATGCTTCACAATTGAATTCGTTGCTTCTCCCTTCCCCAAACCCTTGTTTATTGTTCGAAAGGCCGTGCTCAAATGTCGTAGTTTGTTTTGGCCTTCACAGTGTTAATTGTCTGATATGGCCCATAACTTAGATGCCGTCCCTCCTCGACAAAGTTCAGTAATGATTTTATGGTTTTTCACCTGTGTTCTTTCTTTTTATTTTCCTATTATATTTGTTGGCTCTTTGCCACTCAGTTACTATCTATTCCTCACCTCTGCGAGTTTGTTTTTCGTCTACCACCACATATATCTGTTTTGCCCTCTTCTTCTTCAAAAAAAAATCAGGTTTTTCTGACTTTCTTTTACCACTTCGAGCGTGCTGAATGCGAGCATGGATAGCCACCATCTCCAAGCTTCTATGCTTGCTCTTCATTTGACAAAGAAGATTCAGGAATAAGGTCGGACAATGATACGTATACTGTCGTACAGACTGTGCTCTGTCATGTTCTGTCCCTTTATCTGCGTCTCGTATTTCGGTGGTATTTTCTTCTTTCTACCTCTTGATTCATCATACTTTAGTTCGAAGCTTCATCATAGCTTTGTTTCTATTTTCGATTAATGATGACATGCCGTGGGAAGCATAGGAAGAGGAGGTTTATACTGTCGTTGATGGTGTTATGTAGATGTTCCGTGTGTACTTGGTGGGCAGGTATGTGGAGATGGGCCGTCTACAGCTCCAACGGATTCGGGAAGAGGCCGAGAAGCTAGCCGAAGGAAAGGACTGGAGTGGTCGCATCGTCAAGGTGAGTGAGTACCTATACTTAAGAATAGCCATTGTGCTCTTCTGTAAATACGAGGTCGTGGAGTTGTAGGTAGAAGTTAATTCTGAGAGACTATGGAGACCTCTTTGATCCCATACATGGTTATGCGAGGGGCTCTGTCTAAGTAACGACAGAGTTCTTTTGGAAATGATAATCTTGGAGTTTCTAAAGACCTCATAGGGTTTCTGGAAGGCTTACGATAAATTTCAACATCTTATCAAAACATAAATCCCTACAAACGAGCTTCTCCGTTCAAACCAAATATTTCTAAATACAGTCGAAGTGTTCCTTGACTTATTCATAGTATCTAGAGGCACTCAAAAGAGCTCTTGAACTGCCTTAAAGAGGTTTCTGGGGTTAATCAAACATTTTTTTAGGCTTCAATTATAAAGTTGTACGATCTTCAGTGAGCGGGAGGGATGTACCGGTACTTGAATCATACGTCAGGATGTCTCTGAAGTAAGTGTCAAAGACGCTGCAGGTTCACACACTCTCCTTATGGTCAGGTGGTACCTGGGCGTGGTTCGCTACCTGAGACGCGCCTCCCTACTTGCAAGGAGTGTGGCGAAGAACTGTGTGATGGACTCTGTAAGGACTACCTCTACATGAACTACACCAGGATCCAGGTTAGGGGAGACGTGCGATCTGAGAGAGAGAGAGAGAGAGAGAGAGAGAGAGAGAGAGAGAGAGAGAGAGAGAGAGAGAGTCGAGTTTTCTAATCATCATCTTCATTTCTCAGACAGAAGAAAAGAAGGAGGACGATGAATCGGGCTTGGAGGTGGAGGAGCTGGAGACACCTAAGCAGAAGGGGAAAAAGAAGAAAAGGACGAAGAGGAGGAAGAAGAAGAAGAAGAAGGAGGGAGACTATCCCGACGAAGACGCTGACGATGAAGAGGAGTGATGTCGAAAAAAAAACCAAGAAGATGGATGATAAAGGCAAAATTAATCCAGAGAAACCAGGTTTGAAATGATAACTGAGAAAGTATGAATAAAAGAGAAAGATAAGTAAGACCTGTAAGTAAGTCTAAAGACGACATTGAAGAAAACATTCTCCGTTTCGTATTTCGACTGCACAAATTCCTGTTTGTATGAAGATCAACAGATTTCTCAACACCGCGAGAAGTCTATTTGCGCCAGACACCATAACAGGCATAGCGGCTAGGTCAAGTAACCAGAAGCTTCCCCCGAGACATGACTGGGCAACCTGATACTTAAATCAACATCTAAGACGACTGTGAACACTCGGGTCACGGCTTAAGAAAATGAATGGCATGCTTGCGATATATTTCAGCATCCGCGTAAAGATATTTAACATAAAATGGGTGTACATTGATAGATAATTGATCACTCAACCATGGACGACTTCACATCGATCGAGTTGTGGAATCTTTCACTCTCTTAGCAGGACAAACTTACTCAAAACTGTTTACATGACACACTTTGCAGTTACCAAGTATAGAGTGTCCACGTAAGGTTCATATGTACCTATTGCTTGCACCGCACGCTCCCTTTTATTCACTGTTGCATGTGTTTGGGTTGGAGTATATTTCTTTTCCGTCATTTGGGCTCCTCTTCAAGGTACCCCATACCTCGCTGGACGATTAATACTTCGAAGATGAATGTCAAAGATCTTTCGCACAACTTCCTTTTTGTCCAAGTAGGAGAATATCGTCAACAGTACACATCAGACTGAGTGTAACGGGAGCTTAAGCATCTAAGGGATCGCATTCAGCTCCTCAGCTCCACACACAATGAATTAGAAGTCGAGAGTCATAGTACGATCGAATGATGCAGTGGTGGTTGTAGGATTAGGTTGCGTCTGGCTCCAGCCGGGTTGTGATTTAATGGGGGAAAGATCGCTCACTCTTTACTACAAGTGGTTTTATTTCTCATTTACCGAATCAGAATTCAAGATCGCGTTGCCAGAACGGGGGGGAGATGATATAGCTATAGTCACAATCCTTGATATTATTCCATAGATATTGCATGAGTATTTCACAATTGGCATAGCCATTCGGAATCTGTATGCTATGGGTTAGCAGGGCTATGGGATCTATTTGCAAGCTGCCTACGTTTACCTTAATAAATAGTGATATAAACATACAACCAAAAGCGGTAAAGTTACGGGAAAACGTTATCTTTTTTTTCTTATAGAATTGGAACATCTGTTGACAGGATCAAAACTGATGTGTTAAATGAATCATGTTCACATCTACGGCGGCCATTGACTTCATCTAGTATCCACACTTGTGGCGATTATATCCGCATTCTTCACGCACACGCACAGCAGTTGGTGGCGCTCCTCTGACATTACAAGCCTTTTTACATTCGACGAGCCTCTCCTTCGATGAAACAAAGCTGACTCAGGCTCGTGTACATGTACACATCCCAAGACGAATATGGTACACTGAGGCACACTGTCTCACGCAAGTAGTCAATAACCGTACGCCTATGGATATAACCGTACGTCTATGGGTATAACCGTACGCATGTGGATATAACCGTACGTCTATGGATATAACCGTACGCATATGGATATAACCGTACGCATGTGGCTATAACCGTACGCATTCTGATGATGGGTTAGGAAATGAGCCAGACGTAGCTGGTTTGTCAACCTCACTGAACATCAACCAAAAATTTCTATAGCAACTATAACTACAAACGATACATTAAAGCAACCATTCCACGGAACTTTGTTCCCATCAAGACCCCCATTTGATACATCATCAAATGGGTCTTATAATTCTCTAGAAATACAGTACATAACACCGTCTGGTTTGGTTATCATAACATCGTCTGGTTTGGTTATCATAACAGTGCCAGGAAGGCATGGCTCAGTCTCGCCGTATCAGGCTCGT
>JAUUDY010353027.1:0-11524 GCA_032361765.1 Panulirus inflatus
ATAGGTATGTATATTTGCGTGTGTGGACGTGTATGTATATACATTTGTATGTGGGTGGGGTGGGGTGGGCCATTCTTTCGTCTGTTTCCTTGTGCTACCTCGCTGACGCGGGAGACAGCGATAAAGCAAAATGAATAAATAAATATTTCTTTATTTGTAATGCCAACATACTTCAAAAATTTAATGATATCTTTTATAATATATAAGTTTTGTTGGGAAATCAATCAGACTAAGATGTAATTCTTTCTCGATACTGCAAATTTTTGATTGTATAATGAATTAATGGTTTACATGTTTTGAATGCCAAGGGTTTCCATCAATAGGCGTTATTTAATGGTATCCGAGTTTCTTGAAGTGAAAGTTGGTGTCTTGCCCTTAACCACATGTTTCAGACAGGTGCATCAGATTCTCAGACCTGCTAGAAACACACTTACTTGACTGAATACTTGTCTCCATTAGTGCCTCTATTGCTTAGGGATTCTCTTATCAGGAGTCATTTCATGTATAATTATAGTAAAGTTCCTGATCCAAAATTTCTGTGATTAGTTAAGGCTTAGACTTATAAAATTGGACGTTTTCCGTGTCAGAATTTGTATTGAAAAGGTAAATTTTTGGTTAATTTGATATATTTATGCAAGAAAATAGTATTGAACTCATCATGGTAATGACTAGACACATGTTAAAGAAATCATATATTTTGCCCTCATTAGACACTACATAGGCGAGATATTTATGTTTGTATTGCTGTTAATTCTGTACATATTACTCAATCATTCAAAGTATATAGACTAGTTGTGGTGATTATTAACAAGTGTGAGCATAAAATAGCTGATTGAAGATGAAAAAGAAACAGTCTGTAGGTACCAGTGGAATCCTAGCAGAATTCTCCAAAAGTCAAAAGACCATGTTGCATGGGTGCAATGCTTCTTCCATTTGGAATGGAGAGCTTAAATTTGTCCAGTACACATGAATGGTCATAAGATAGACTGCCAGAACTATAGACTGATATATATTTTGTTGGTACTCACAATGAATATATGGCAAGAGAATACTAGAAAAAAGGTTACAAGTATAGGGCAAATTGGGAAAATGGCTTAAACCCTTAAATCTGCTTCTTCTATTTGAAGGAGAGTTTATGCATGATCCTTAAATATTTCAGTAGTTTCATATCCTTATGCAACTTATGATGTTAATGCTGTCTCTGCTCATTTTCAACTGAAATCCTGTCTGCTTCTGTCGTCTATTTACATGACATTAATTTTCATCATTCTTCTCACTGAATCCTGGTACTCATTTGTTTGTTATAGGTGTTGAAAGGTGGTGATGGAATGGCTGGCATGGCAGTGCGGAATCCCAAAGGCGAGATTGTTCACCCCTACACATGGAAGCAGTCTGCAGAGTATGAAGAGGTGTCCAAGACTGGAGGTTATTATGCGGTCTGCATTGATAATCAGTTCTCACGCTTTGCTGCCAAACTTATAAACTTGTACATGACAACGTTCAGGTAAGGGAATACTAATGCACTTTCATATATTCAAGTAAAAGTCTAAAATCTATTATATGGTAGTGATAATACTGTAATGATTCATAGCAGCTGTTAATAACTAGGTTTATAATTTTATTGTGCTGTCTGTCCCATGAGCATGAGACATTCAGTGAGATATCTCTGGGATAATCAGGATTAGGAACATTCAGCACTCAGTATTTCGGGTGTAGAAACACTGGCCTTCATCTTTTGTCATCTCTTGCTCGTTGTGATTGAAGCCCTTTTGTTTAAGACCCACCCTCAACCAGCCAGAGACTGCCACTGGAATGTTGTCATTGACCTGTAGGGTCACTAGAATCGTACAATCCTATTAGATGCCATGTCAACATACCAAGTGCTTACTATGAAACTGGCTTTTTCCATTATCCTTTTTCTTTTCATTTTATATATCAAATGAATGGAGTATTGTATGTGTACACACAAAACTTTCCATGGTTTACCCCAGACGCTTCACATTCCCTGGTTCAATCCATTGACAGCATGTCGACCCTGGTGTACCACATCATTCCAATTCACTCTATTCCTTGCACGCCTTTCACCTTCCTGTGTGTTCAGGCCCCGATCGCTCAAAATTTTTTTCACTCCATCCTTTCCTCTACACTTTGGACTCCCACTTCTCCTTGTTCCTTCCTTTTTGTCAATCTTTCCTCTAATTTTTTTCATACATATTTGCCATTTCCCACATTAACGGAGGACTGAGCCTTAGAGGGAATATCCTCACTTGGCCCCTTTCTGTGTTATATGCATGCATATAACCATGAGGAAAATGAGACACGACATGTTAGACTTAAGCAACATAAATATAGTGTACGAACTGGACAAGCATTAAATGCTTTGTATAATCATATTATAAATTATGACCATTGTATTGACAGGAGTATTGCTAATTCATTTATTAACTACAACTCCTTTACCACAAGAAATATCATTGAATCTTCTATTTTTAAATACACAGAGATTTGTAGCATTAATATTAGTGAAGGTCTTTTCCAAAATGGATAGCTTTTTCATAGACAAAATTTGTAAATAGTTACCTTTCCTGTCCATATAATAAAAGTTTTATGACAGACTTGATGCCAGACCTGAACACCAACATCTGGTAATGCTTGTTTACCAATGGTGTTTTAGCTATGTCTCTTCCTTGTATATAAACTGATTGTGGTACATCATTCTTATACCTCCCTGATGATGTCATCATTGCATGAAAGTGCACTTGGAAACTTGACATGTTTCACTTTCCTCTAGGTTATATGCATATACTAGATCATGCACACCTCTGTGACCTCTTACAATATATATGTATCTTTAGGGATGGAGGAGAAAGAATACTTCCTATGTACTCCCTGCATGTCGTAGGTGACTGAAAGGGGTGGGAACTGGGGGGCCAGAAATCCTCCCGTACTGTTTTACTTTTCTAAACGAAGGATTGAAAAGGGGACCAAGTGAGGATTTTTCTCTTCAAGGCTCAGGCATCTGTTCATGGTGGTACCTCGCTAATGAAAAATAAATAAAGTATATACAAATATACATAAAAGATGAAAAAATGGCTGCTTACCCACAACCAGTCCCCACAGTCCTTTCCATGGGTTCTACGAACTGCCCCTTATGATATAGTTCAGCTCAATGATTGTACATTGTACCCTGGGAGCAACATGCTCCAGTTTGCTAAATCCCTTGCATGTTGCACACTCTCCCAAGTCTTCAGAGTATATTTCACTCCATCTTTTCACCTCCTCCTAGGGTTCCTCATTTTCCCTCTTCCTGCATGTAAGCCCTCTTAAGTCATCCTTTCTTCAGTCACCTTAACCATATGTCCAAAACATTTCAGCACACCTTCTTCTGCTATGTCGTACATACATACTTCTTTTACAACCACATCTATCTCTTACCCTGTCACTTCTTATTCAGTCAACCCTCCTCACACCATATATTGTTCTCAGACATTTGCAATACATTCACCCTATTCTTCACATTTTTGTCTAATGCCCCTGTTTTGTATCCAAATAGCAGTGTCAAGACTACTATACCATCAGACATACCCATCTTTGCAGACAGAGAATACTATTTTCACATTTATTAGTGTATGCAAGATGTTTGCCCCCTCACCAACTTATGGCATACGTCAGCTCCAATGGTGTCATTTGTCACCATATCCATTCCTAGGTATTTACAATATTCCACTCCCTCCAAGTTTTCTTCATTAAAATTCCATTCCAAATAACATATCTCTTTTTGCTTTTAAACCTACTAACCTTGCTTTTATTCCCTTTTACTCTCAACTTTCTCCTTTTATACACTGTACCAAACTCGGACATGAGCTTCTGCGGTTTCTGATACGAACCTGTCACCAGTGCTGTAGCAAAAGTAAACAACAGTTTTAACATTACCAGATATCATAATGACAGTTTTTGTTTTTTCCATAAAGTTTTTAGAATAATGAAACTTGTTGATATTCTCTTCCCCAGATATGACTTATGGGAAAAGTATACTCAAGAACTTGAGCAGCTGGATATCAGTGTGAACAACTTTACAGTAAGTCCATGTATAATATTTCCCATATATAATCATTTGACAAACATAAATTTGATCTTGTATGTGAATGTGATATAATTATAGCTACCTATTATAGATATATTCTATATTTTGCATTTGAATATATGGCAATATTATAGACATCCTCTCAAAATTATTTGTAGAATTCTAGATGTCACTCTTCCATACATGAATTAATCTATCATCTTTTCATTTTCAGCATTCCATTAAGAGCGTCGATCAGCGTATACATGAAATTTTGCTCTTCCAAAGTCAAGCCAGAGCTAAAGAATCTCGGGACTTCAATTTGCTGCTGAGCAACAATTCCTATGTGCAGTATTGGTCTATGGCTCAGTGTGTTGCCATTATTGCTGCCGGGGCCTTTCAAGTCTTTTTCTTAAGGAAACTTTTTGAGACAAAGGTTACCACAAAGTCAGGTGGCAGAGCCTAGTCGTTATGCATATTTTGGCTTGAATGTCTGAGCTGTGGAAGTTCAGCATTGTGCTCTTAAAAATGGGAAACTTCCAAAAGATTATTTTGATGGTCACATTGTTTTATATAATTTATAATGCTCAAAACAAGGAGTAAGCTGTAATATTCAAAATTTGAACCAGTGTTTTTAATGGTTGCTCAAGGATATCCACACATTTTAACCATACTAGTACAACCAATGTCTTTAAACTTTAAATTTTTTCCATAAATGTTAAAGTCACTGACTTTATTATAATTTGATTATGTGTGACTCATGTGCAGGTCATCAACCTATTTAGGAACGCTTATGACAAAAAGATTTTAGTTATCTTTTTGATAATGAATCTCATATTTTTTTAATACTTTTATACAAATCCATACATTCCAATGATATTAGTTAATGTAATATATATATAATTACATTCATAAGGATTTTAGTTAATGCGTTATTGAATAACGCTCTTGGTTAACATATAAAGTGCCTAGGTATATGAATGTGCATATTTTAAATATGCCATCAAATTTTTGTTTACGAAAATTTAATGTAAAAGTTTATTGAAAACTATTAGGTAATGAATTTTTTTCTTTTACAATACTTACCAACAAATTCATTGTTCAGTCTTGAAAGATTCTTAAACTTGTAAATTATTGGGCACTATTTTTTTATCGAGACATGAAAAAATCAAGATCGAGGAAAATGTTTTTTCCAAAAATGAACTTTTAGATATGTATGTCCTCATACAGAAGTTGATATTCATATATTGTAGAATCATTTAAATACTCTAGTGTCCAGCCGTCAGTGTGCAAATGCTAGATTTTATTTAGATCAGATATTTTAAAATTTTGAAGCTTAGTTCAATTTGATTAGTTGTGTATATTTTTGTAAAAGGCACTGAAATGAACATTTGATCATTTTGTCACAGTGCATGATAATGAATTTTCGAAGACCTTTTATACCTTGGTTCCAAGGCATGTTTAGAAGAAGTACGGTCCATGTCACCTAGTTTGAAGAGCTTTTTGATCCACTTTTACATAGGCAAATGGTGTAAATTGTAATCATTTTTAAATTGCAATATGTAAATGGAAAGTTAAAAGGAACTTTCATAGTTTTTACTATTGTATTTGCATTTTTTCAAGGGTAAGGCAGATACATGGGTTTTAATGTAAATTTAGATCAGATTTTCCAGTAATACTTACCAAATTCTTTTCTATGAATTGGGCCTTGTGATTCATCAAGACCATTACCAAAGAAGGTGTTGAAATGGATAACTAATATTTCCAGTTGTTACTACATAAGCAGTAGATGACTTTAAAAAGATAAACCATTATGTGAGCAAGCATATTGTGTCAGATTTGATTGAAAATTGCACATGATGCTGGTGCATTGTTTAGGGATAACTATTAAATATCAGCAGATATACAACTAATGACAAGTTGTGGGGATGGTGTCTGTACAAACAGTAGTATTTTCAACAGGTTTACAGCCAATATAATGTTGTAGAATACTTTGACATTGGTTCTAGATTGGTACTACTATATCCCTTTTGCAAAAGGACTATTGTATGACTGCAAGATGCATTTTCAATGCCTGTTAAAAATATTTTGGCTTTTGGCCTTATTCAAAAGCATGTGTAATGCATACACCTCATGATTCTCATGTATTATAAATAAATCTGCATCAATAGGCACAGTATTAGTGCAGATGTACTTTGTTATGTATTTTAAATGGTAATTAGGGGAGTCACCAGATAAATGTACAAGATATTATTGTGAAAGGGACTTTAAGAATACATTGACATGAAGGGGAACTAAAGTTTGTTAGACAGGGAAGCTGTCTACAGCAAAAGGTTAAAGGTGTAAAAATAAAAGAGGTGGATGTGTTGGGTAGCAGCAGCTTATTTTCCCTGGGCAAACCAATACACACAAAAAGCAAGGATCTTCAGGGTAAGTATGGGTATGAGGATTGGTAATGTCTATATAGTGCCATTGTATCAAGACAAGAGAGACGAAGTGGAATGTTTGAATTACCAAGAGGCAAGTTCATCCAAGTGTACCTGGTAAGCTGTATAAAAAGAGTAATGATTGAGAGGATTGGCAGCATGCATCAGAGTCAGGAGGAACAATTGGGTTTCAGGGGTGGTAGAAAATGTGTGGATCAGGTGTTTGCTTCGAAAATGTGTGAAAAATACTGGAGAAAAACCCAAGTCTCCATGACTGGTGAGCTCATGTGCTGCTTCTTAGCCTTTATGCCTCATCCTTAACGCTCCACTGGCAGAGGGCAACACAAGCTCATTGTTTCACAAGCTACCTGATATACCCTTCAGATATATTAGGTGATGTTACCATGGATGGTTAATCTACATATGGGATGGTGAGGGAGATGAATGCATGGGTCAGGAAGGTGCAGGTATGTAGTATGTTGTGGAAGGGAAGCTTGGGGAGGCAAGTCAGCCTAACCATGCAGGAGTTGTAAGGTGTGCATGGGATGAGAGTGAATTAGAAGTGTGTGGTATACATGGGTAATGTGCTGTGCTGTCAGTGGACTGGACCAGGGCATAGAAAGCAGCTGGGAAAGATCAAGGGCATGTAGTTGTGGTTTTGGTGCATTATATATGACCGCTAGAGAATGTATGCGAATGAATGAGGCCAATTTCTTCATCTGTTCCTGGTGCTTCCTTCCAACGCAAGAATTGGCAGAGAAAAAATTGTAATCTCCAGTTCCAAATTTATACTTACCGTACCCAAGTTGTTATGCAACCTGTTATGGTTTTGAAACAAAAAATTTCAACTAGAAATTTATCAAGGCTTCCATTTTATTGTTAAACATAACATCAGTATTGTACCAATCAGACAGGAAGCACTTGGGTGCATGCACACACATTCAGATTTTTTATCCAGTAAAATTTTCCTGGAAAGTCTATTCAATACGTCTTTTGGGGTACGTTAAATATGCAGTAAAATAATTTCATTAGTTTATGTTATTAATTCCATTACTAAATTTCTCCTGGATTTTTAATTATGCTGTGATAAGTTTTTTGAACTATCTGCACAAAGTTACTTTTATTAGATATCGGAATGGAAACAATTTAAATACAGTGGGGTGATGGGGAAGTTGAATTTTAAAGAGTAGGTAAATTGAATGGAAGAAGTCTTCCAAATGTAATTGCTTATTACTTAATATAGATTTCTAGGGTATTTTGTTATTTTTGCTAGTTTGTTTGAAAATAAAATATAAAATAAATTTGTCTATCAGTTACCTATATGCCAAAGCCGTTTCTCATTACAGGTGAATGACAATCTCAACAGAGTCAAATACTATCTGACATTCCACTGTACTTACACCTGACAATATATGCTTTTTCTTAAACCTTACATGCAGGTATGGCCTAGAAATTCAATCATGGTGAAAATAAATCGGCATTCAAAAGTAACTGAAAATTCACTAATAATTTTGTGATGGTATTGTCTCCGTAGGTAGGAGCATTAGGTAGAAATGGTAGGTTGGAACAATAGGCAAGAACTTCTGTAAACACTACACTAGAGTGCACTAGAGTTGCCCTCTGCCAGTGGCCTGTTCAGGGTGAGGCACTAAAGGCTAGGAAGTGGCACTGGGGTTCACCAGTTACGGAGACTTTTGCCATGGCCACCCCCTCGAGGTTGTTCCTACAAGGAATGGGTGCCTGAGACATAGACCGACAGATGTATAGGCATGGTCCTGTACTAATGTGAATCCCCAAAGGGGCATGAATTACATGAGTCAGCTCCTCATAATGAAGCAAAAAGTGGCAGACATTTTCTTAATCGAATTTGTTTTCTGATCGTACTCATGTCATACACACAGGCAGTGTTGGCAGTATTTACAAAAAAATTTCATACTAGCTGCCATTTCCTGCTTTTGTGAGGTAGCACCAGGAACATATAAAGACAGACCACATTCACTTATATCCATTCTCTAGCCATCATGTCAAGCACTGAAATCACTGTTTCCTATGCACGACCAGGCCACATGGTTCTTCCTGACCACTCCACATCCTTGATATTACAAAATTATCAAGTGAATTTAGGACTTGTAACCTAAACCCACTGAGTTTGTGGCCGACAGTTTGAACCTCATAAATTTGCAACCACCTATGTCAGTCAAAATTCAAAAAGACCTGTTTTCTACCCATCAACTATCATTTTCATTCCATTAACATATAGCAGATTAAGTTCGAACAACCTCTAATACGAAACTAACCTACTATGCTAAAGTGAACAAAAGCTTCTTCAGTAATAAAAGCATTTCTCAATTCTTTACCCTCTTTCAACCATCTACCATACAAGCCTGAGATCTCATGTTTCACCATTCCAATTGCTACACTAACCCAAGTTTAATGTACCAACCAGTTTGCTCGTTATACATATCTACCCATTTTGTACTTTTCTAGCACCCTCATCCCACTCAAACATGAAGAATTTATATTTTCATGTTGTTGGCTTCTTGCATATCCATCTCTCAATTTTATTCTTTTAACTGATAAGAATGGATCAAAGAAATCTAGTCAGCACATAAATTTATTTCAGTGCTCAGTACATTCACACAATTTACCTCAAAAGTAATATACCAAGAGGACAAATTAGGATGGGTGACTAGCCCACATAAGCGGATGATCATATATAGCAGGTTCTCTTCACTCGACCCAGTCTGCCAGTACTTGACAACTCTGAACTAAACCATCCCATTTCCTAAAAATGTGATACTCAGGCTCATGGAAAGTTTGACTAGTTAACAACTATGTTTAGTACATCTATTACTAAGTGAATTTTCACAGATGTCTTTAAATATTCAAATTAGCTCATCTACCTTCATATACACTTGATATATATATTTTACTTTAAAATCGCAATTATCATAATTAAACAATCTAGCTACGGAACAAAAATGCTAACAATCAAACCCATCATTGCAATCATTCATACAGAACCATATCGACAAAGCATACCTTTTGATACTAAAAGAATGGAGCAACTTCCTGCAAACACCTCTTGACTCATATGCGAGGTCACTTAACCAAAGAAATGAGGATATTCACTCTTGCAATCAAGTACTTGACTTAAGTACGAGCGTTTATGATGTGGACAAAGTCTGGCTTCAGAGAAGCGCCACCTACAAGGAACCCATCAATATCTGTCTTCTTGGCAAGTTCTTGGCAGTTGCCAGAGGTGACAGATCCTCCATAGATGATACGGGTTGACTCAGCAACCTGGGCATTGACGTTCTCACGAAGCCACTGGCGTAGCTTGGCATGAACATCCTGGGCCTGAAAAGACAAAATTATTTTCTCTATTACTGATATGCCCTGACAAACTGATGTCGTCATTCTTTACAAAATTTTCCTTTACTGACATCACCTACGAGTTTTCTACCAACTATAATGCCTTCAACTCAAAAACTATTGAACAGTTGTCTTATCTACTTCCACTGGAACTTCCAGATATCTCCATAACAGTTTGCTAAGTCAATCCTGGATGTGGTAATTCAGTGCAAGTACATTTCTTCACAAAGTGTTAAGTATGAAGAAAAAAGTGTTACCACTTTTGAATCCACCTGATCGCTGTTTGTAAAATTTACGCAGGTGCATTATAGAAAAAATCCGAAACCATTCACAAGTCAAGCACACAGAGATGAACAAATGATAACCACTTACCCATAGTTTCAAGCGCTTCACATTAGTCAATATTCTTAAGATTTCTTTCTTTTTGACATGTAAATCTGATATATTTCAGCATCTCAACCAAACCACTCACCTGTTCTGGGGTTGCAGTTTTGCCTGTGCCAATAGCCCAAACAGGTTCATAGGCAATCACAACACGAGACCAATCAGAAATATTTGGAAGAAGGGCTTTCATTTGGGCAAAGACAACCTCCTCAGTGCGGTTGCCTTCTCGTTCCTCAAGCTTCTCACCAATGCATGGTATTACCTAAAGAAATAAGGAAATAATGCAGAGTTATAAATACAAGCAAGAAAGAAGCCAGTCACATAATTGGGTTCTCACAAGTATAGCGCAAAACCCTAAAATGAACATTCAAATTCCTATGGCAATGGAAACAACTCGTAAACTGCTTCCATCACCATCTGACCATCCTTTGAGGTGGTCTCCCACTGTCATGTGATGACAAATTTCCCTGACTGAGTACCATGCTGATGCTGTACGATTACTAACCTAACTTCCACCCACAGGAAGTTGTACATGCTAGCTGAGAGATAGAGTTCTTCTGAATGATACAGTGGAAATTGAAGTACTGAAAGCTTTGTGTATGACAGAGTAATCCCATCAACATGAGCTGATGGGATTGTGGAGGAGTATTTCATGGAGGGGGCAAATTCAGTGCTAGTATGGGCAAAGATGAGGTGTCCAACAACAGGCAGAATTCATGTATAGTGCCCTTATATAAAGGCAAGGGGCACAAAAAAAATCCTAGAATCAACGAGATACATGTCTGCTGAGTATAATTAGTACATGTATGGGATATTGATGACAGAGTGGTGGAATATATAACTCATAACTAGACCACTCTCTTCATTTACCTTA
Organism: Panulirus inflatus; assembly: GCA_032361765.1. Lineage (NCBI taxonomy): Eukaryota > Metazoa > Arthropoda > Malacostraca > Decapoda > Palinuridae > Panulirus > Panulirus inflatus. The sequence goes on from JAUUDY010353027.1 coordinate 11,123, forward strand.
GATGGTAAACTCCTAATTATATGAATTATGTTTAGTATTCTAATTACAAAAGTACATAACTACATTTCTTTATGTTAAACTCCATTTGTCATTTGTCTGACCACCCTGACGAGTTGGGGAAGTTATCTCAACTTCCTACTTTTGTATTATCAGGAAATTTGTGGATCTTAAACACATGACCCAATTACAGATCATAAATGTATATTAGAAAAATATATATATGAACATACCATTTTCCATTACCTTAAAACTTTGCCTCTAATCAAGTTAATGAATGGTATGAAAACCCTATTTAAGGTATACCATCTCAGTTCAGCACGACAATGGCTGAATATTTCATACACCTGATCAGAGCACCATTATTTGTTGGTTTTTTTTTTTTTTTTTTTTTTTTTTTTTTTT